>JACXGI010006275.1:0-42705 GCA_016801175.1 Esox masquinongy | reverse complement strand
GGGGGGGGGGGGGGGGGGGGGTAGAGGAAGAGAGCTGTTGGAAAGACATAAGGAGAGCACTTGGCAAGCTCGACCGAAGGTGTTGTTTGTCATGCCAATAATTAAGCCAATTATGAGTTAAGATTTAATTAAGACATAGCAGTAATTATACAGAGGTGTACAACATCACAGAGGCAGACAGACAGACAGAGAATGCATGCCCTCACAAGGCTACTGCTTCCCAAACATTTTTTTTTCACCATTTGCGTAAATCACTGAAAAAAACCCATCTATCTCCGTATTTGGTGTGAACAAAAAAAAGGAAGATAAGAACAGGAAAAAACATCTTGTCATAGCCATCATCCGCCTAGTGCCAGAATTAGAAAGTGAGAATGGAGTCACAGTATCTATGTTCTGTCACGTTTGTCACAAATTCACACCCCCTCCACTGCCTCCAACCTTACTTCCCTTCCAGCTTGGAGGTGCACTCTGTCATTGAACATGTTATTTTGGGGCTAAATACTATTTACAAAGTGCCGAGTAGATACAATAAATGCATTTTGCCTTTTTCCGCCTGAATAGCAATGTCAATGTCCTATTCATTCCTCCTGAAGCTATAGGCACTCTTGATATGGATATCTGCGACTGGTCTTGACTTGTTTACTTCCACTGTGCAATACAGGCAATGTGAGATTTACAGATTTTCAAACGAGCACAACAGCCATAACTAAAATTTATATATAATGGTCATTCATCTGTTTGTATGTACTACGTTTTGTTTGACAAGTGGTGTGGGCGTGACGGAAAATGTATTCAGTGGTAAGTTTCCCTAGATAAAAGATGACACACAGTTTAATACTTTGATGAAACATGGAGAAGCCCCAAAATTAGCTACTTTGGAAGCATGCGTTTCAGATACTATATGGTCATATCCTAAAAAACTGTGAGAAACCTCGGCGTTACACTCGATCCTGACCATTCCTGATGAACATATAAAATATATCTCAAGAGCTGCTTCTTTCCATCTTCGGAACATGGCACAAATCTGAAACTTTTTATCAAAAACAGATGCAAAAAAACTAATCCATGCTTTTGTTACTTCTAGATTTATCAGGTTACCCTGACGAATCAATAAATAAAATTCAATTAGTGCTGAACACGGCTGCTAGAATCCTAACTAGAAATATTGCTGCAAGCAGCAATTAAGGGGTCCAAGGTATAAGAATGCCATACGAGGATAGGCCTTATAGGCCAGATAGGTTGTATAGGCTTGTTTGTGTTCAGGATTAATGAGCGATTAATGTGATTTTCTGGAACAGCGCCCAAAATGGCTAATTGGCGCCACACACTGCGCATGTCCTTACCTTGTCATACCAATGATGCATACCAAATTTGGTGAGAATCGGCCAAACGGTTGTGCTTTCACTCCCTGTGAAATTATAGGACTCAGGTAGTAGTTGACACATGACATCTACTGTGTTTGAAATGTCTAATTTTGTTAATAGTTATTGATGGGCAGCATTCCCAGATGCTATTTGTGAAGTTTCTTGGAAATGGGACGAACGGCCTAGGACTACTTCTCAAAGGTAGGTTTTTCAGAAATTCAAAATTGTGGAAAATGTAGTCAGGTGGAAACAAAAACGGCCTTTTGCAAAGTTGTACAGCACCTGTTTCCACATCATATTTGACCAGTTTTATGTCTGTACTACAATTGGGGCAAAAGTTATGAGCATTTGAAAATCTCATCTTTGGCCGGTAGGTAGCCCTAGAAGCATTGGTCTGTGGACGGGGCGAAGCAGTCCAGAGTCACTGTGGCAACTTGATCTGATCATGTTAAACGCGTAGCTGTTAGCACTTACTGGAACTTTTATGTCAATTGGCCAGATTGGGTGTGTGCTACTCACGTGTCTTTCATGAGCGGACTTGAGAAATACACGGACTGGCCCAAAAAAAAGTTGCAGCCTCTAGTGTTTTGTTAGACTTCATTTGCTTACTGCGTGCATTCGCAGTGACATTTCTTCAACAACCTTATGCAAATTTACATGATTTAATTTGATTAAGAGACCACTGCACCTTTTTCTTTCCTTTCCAAAAAAGTCGAAAAGGAAGGTTTTGAGTGAGGAACAGAAGGGTTAAAATTAAGAGACCACTGAAAATTGAATGCTTCTGTTCCTCACTCAAAACTTTCCTTTTCAACTTTTTTGGAAAGGAAGGAAAAAGGTGCAGTGGTCTCTTAATTTTTTCCAGAGCTGTATTGACGACGGGAGAGGCAAACCACTTTGTAAAGTTTTCTCCAGCACATTCCAAAGATTTTCAATGGTGCTAAGGTCAGGACTCTGTGGTAGCCAATTCATGTGTTAAAATGATTCCTCATGCACCCTCAACCAATCTGGTACAATTTGTGCCCGAGGAATCCTGGCATTGTTGTCCTGGAATATGCCCGTGGCATCAGGAAAGAAAAAATAAATTGATGGGATAACCTGTTCATTCAGTACATTCAGGTACTTAGCTGACATTTTATTGCCACATAAAGTTGCTGAGTTTAGACCTGACCAATTAAAGCAAACCCCAGATCATAACACTGCCTCCAGAGTCTTGTACAGTGGGCACTATACATGATGGATTTATTTATTTATGCGCTTCCCTTCTTACCCTGAAACGCCCATTGCTCTGGAATAGGGTAAATCTTGATACATTAGACCGCATGACCTTTCTCCATTGCTCCAGAGTCCAATATTGACAGTTCAAAGTTGACGGTTCACCACTATTCTTCCAGGTTTTAATAATGCGTTTGACAGTCCTTAACCCAATTCCAGTAATTTCAGAAATCTCCTTAGTTGTTTTCTTTGCTTGATCAATAAGGTCAATAATTTCAACCTTCTGAAACACAGTAACATCTTTTCCACGACCACAGGATACGTCTTCCGACATGGTTGTTTAAGAAATGAGAAGCTACTCACTGCATACGTTAGGGTAAAAATAATTGTAACCAGCTGAAACATATTAATCATTGCAGTAATTATTCAATCATAGGCTCTTAAGTATCTCCTTATTTAAATCCAAACTGTGACGTTTTTTTGGTCAGGCAGTGTAGACTGTTGGAAGTTTGTGGTAACTTCAAAGTGAGATGAAGTAGCAGTATGAAGCACTCAGAAGTCAAAACTTCTGGACCTGGTTTCGCGTTTGAGACTTGTCTGGCATGAAATAGAGAAAGTACCAGCATACCTTGAAGAGGGTGCAATGACATCAGAAGTGGAGCTATATGCATCTGATATTATTGCATCCCCGACAGGTTAATGAGTTGATGACACCCCTGCACATTAAACAAAATCAATAGGCTACTAATTGTTTATCGGGGCTGTGCTAACGGTCCATTACTATTGAAGTAATAGTTTGAGAAGGATAAGTTTGTGTTCGGTCCCTTACTAAGGCCTACAGTGAGGGAAAAGATTATTTGATCCCCTGCTGATTTTGTACGTTTGCCCACTGACAAAGAAATGATCAGTCTATAATGTTAATGGTAGGTTTATTTGAACAGTGAGAGAGAGAAAAACAACAAAAAAATCCAGAAAAACATGTGTCAAAAATGTTATAAATTAATTTGCATTTTAATGAGTGAAATAAGTATTTGATCCCCTCTCAATCAGAAGATTTCTGGCTGAGATTAGGAGCACACTCTTAAAGAGAGTGCTCCTAATCTCACCTTGTTACCTGTATAAAAGACACCTGTCCACAGAAGCAATCAATCAATCAGATTCCAAACTCTCCACCATGGCCAAGACCAAAGAGCTGTCCAAGGATGTCAGCTAAAGATTGTAGACCTACACAAGGCTGGAATGGGCTACAAGACCATCGCCAAGCAGCTTGGTGAGAAGGTGACAACAGTTGGTGCGATTATTCACAAATGTAAGAAACACAAAAGAACTGTCAATCTCCCTCGGTCTGGGGCTCTATGCAAGATCTCACCTCGTGGAGTTGCAATAATCATGAGAACGGTGAGGAATCAGCCCAGAACTACACCACAAGATCTTGTCAATGATCTCAAGGCAGCTGGGACCATAGTCACCAAGAAAACAATTGGTAACACACTATGCCGTGAAGGACTGAAATCCTGCAGCGCCCGCAAGGTCCCCCAGCTCAAGAAAGCACATGTACAGGCCCGTCTGAAGTTTGCCAATGAACATCTGAATGATTCAGAGGAGAACAGGGTGAAAGTGGTCAGATGAGACCAAAATCGAGCTCTTTGGCATCAACTCAACTCGCCGTGTATGGAGGAGGAGGAATGCTGCCTATGCCCCCAAGAACACCATCCCCACCGTCAAACATGGAGGTGGAAACATTATGCTTTGGGGGTGTTTTTCTGCTAAGGGGAGAGGACAACTTCACTGCATCAAAGGGACGATGGACGGGGCCATGTACCGTCAAATCTTAGGTGAGAACCTCCTTCCCTCAGCCAGGGCATTAAAAATGGGTCGTGAATGGGTAATCCAGCATGACAATGACCCAAAAAACACAGCCAAGGCAACAAAGGAGTGGCTCAAGAAGAAGCACATTCAGGTCCTGGAGTGGCATGGCCAGTCTCCAGACCTTAATCCCATAGAAAATCTGTGGAGAGAGCTGAAGGTTCGAGTTGCCAAATGTCAGCCTCGAAACCTTAATGACTTGGAGAAGATCTGCAAAGAGGAGTGGGACAAAATCCCTCCTGAGATGTGTACAAACCTGGTGGCCAACTACAAGAAACGTCTGACCTCTGTGATTGCCAACAAGGGTTTTGCCACCAAGTACTAAGTCATGTTTTGCAGAGGGGTCGAATACTTATTTCACTCATTAAAATGCAAATCAATTTATAACATTTTTGACATGCGTTTTTCTGGATTTTTTTGTTATTCTGTCTCTCACTGTTCAAATAAACCTACCATTAAAATTATAGACTGATCATTTCTTTGTCAGTGGGCAAACGTACAAAATCCGCAGGGGATCAAATACTTTTTTCCCTCACTGTATACAGTATCTCACAAAAGTGAGTACACCCCTCACATTTTTGCAAATATTTCATTATATCTTTTCATGTGACATCACTGAGGAAATGACACTGCTACAATGTAAAGTAGTGAGTGTACAGCTTGTATAACAGTGTAAATTTGCTGTCCCCTCAAAATAACTCAACACACAGCCATTAATGTCTAAACCGCTGGTAACTAAAGTGAGTACACCCCTAAATGAAAATGTCCAAATTGGGCCCAATTAGCCATTTTCCCTCCCCGGTGTCATGTGACTCTTTAGTGTTACAAGGTCTCAGGTGTGAATGGGGAGCAGGTGTTAAATTTGGTGTTATCGCTCTCACACTCCCTCATACTGGTCACTGGAAGTTCAACATGGCACCTCATGGCAAAGAACTCTCTGACGATCTGAAAAAAAGAATTGTTGCTCTACATAAAGATGGCCAAGGCTATAAGAAGATTGCCAAGACCCTGAAACTGAGCTGCAGCACGGTGGCCAAGACCATACAGCGGTTTAACAGGACAGGTTCCGCTCAGAACAGGCCTCGCCATGGTCGACCAAAGAAGTTGAGTGCACGTGCTCAGCGTCATATCCAGAGGTTGTCTTTGGGAAATAGACGTATGAGTGCTGCCAGCATTGCTGCAGAGGTTGAAGGGTGGGGGGTCAGCCTGTCAGTGCTCAGACCATACGCCGCACACTGCATCAAATTGGTCTGCATGGCTGTCGTCCCAGAAGGAAGTCTCTTCTAAAGATGATGCATAAGAAAGCCCGCAAACAGTTTACTGAAGACAAGCAGACTAAGGACATGGATTACTGGAACCATGTCCTGTGGTCTGATGAGACCCAGATTAACCTATTTGGATCAGATGGTGTCAAGCGTGTGTGGCGGCAACCAGGTGAGAAGTACAAAGACAAGTGTGTCTTGCCTACAGTGAAGCATGGTGGTGGGAGTGTCATGGTCTGGGGCTGCATGAGTGCTGCCAGCACTGGGGAGCTACAGTTCACTGAGGGAACCATGAATGCCAACATGTACTGTGACATACTGAAGCAGAGCATGATCCCCTCCCTTCAGAGACTGGGCCGCAGGGCAGTATTACAACATGATAACGACCCCAAACACACCTCCAAGATGACCACTGCCTTGCTAAAGAAGCTGAGGGTAAAGGTGATGGACTGGTCAAGCATGTCTCCAGACCTAAACCCTGTTGAGCATCTGTGGGGCATCCTCAAACGGAAGGTGGAGGAGCGCAAGGTCTCTAACATCCACCAGCTCCGTAATGTCGTCATGGAGGAGTGGAAGAGGACTCCAGTGGCAACCTGTGAAGCTCTGGTGAACTCCATGCCCAAGAGGGTTAAGGCAGTGCTGGAAAATAATGGTGGCCACACAAAATATTGACACTTTGGGCCCAATTTGGCCATTTTTACTTAGGGGTGTACTCACTTTTGTTGCCAGCTTTTTAAACATTAATGGCTGTGTGTTGTGTTATTTTGAGGGGACAGCAAATGTACACTGTTATACAAGGTGTACACTCACTACTTTACATTGTAGCAAAGTGTCATTTCCTCAGTGTTGTCACATGAAAAGCTATAATCAAATATTTGCAAAAATGTGAGGGGTGTACTCACTTTGTGAGATACTGTATATAAGTAAGCCAAAAGCCTAAACATTTTTCAGGTTTAGGTTGACCATGCCGATTCAATGCTGGCATTTACTGTATATAGCCTATTTTCTTGGGGTTGAGTGTTTTGTTTTTCTTCC
Organism: Esox masquinongy; assembly: GCA_016801175.1. Classification (NCBI taxonomy): domain Eukaryota; kingdom Metazoa; phylum Chordata; class Actinopteri; order Esociformes; family Esocidae; genus Esox; species Esox masquinongy. The sequence continues at coordinate 35,966 of JACXGI010006275.1, read as the reverse complement.
CAGTTTTAAAATGTGGTTGAATTTGGATCATGGACAGTTAAAAGAAAATCATGCATGTTCCTAAAAGATATTAGACCAACAGATAAGAAAACTAATGTTTGAGCGGACTTGAGAAATCAACTTTTGCAAGGTAGGGCTAACTTCAAAGTGAGGTGAAGTAGCAGTATTAGGCATTCTAGAGTCAAAACCAGTGGGCCAGGGTTTGCTTTTGAGACTGTCTTGTCTGGCTTGATATAAACAAAGGAACAATTGCAGTATGTCTGATTATTTTGCTTGTTTTAATCCCGGACAAAGTAAAGCACACAGTGCCACAGATAATGGGTCTTTGCTTTCTTGCAGAAACCCCATGTCATAATGGAATAACTGTGTTTTTTGTACACTAGAACTACCAAGGCAGTCATTTTGACCATTATTTTGCAATGTAATAACTTTGTTGAAACCCATGTAACTATAGGACCCTGACTTTTCATAAATGTGTATATATTTTATTGTTTTGTTGTTTTATTAAAAATGCAAAACACAAGATTTCAGAGTTTTTATAGGTTGAATGGCCATAACGGTCATCTTGACCACATGCATTAGGCCAGGGTCACCACTAGAAAAATCATGGATGGGGGGGCTAAGCCTCATTTTGGGGTTCTGGGCATACTCCCCAAAACATCTTTTCATCATGTATTTTTAGAGTAACAATGGGTGTAAAATCTATCAAAATAAGGTTATTTTTGGTCAAGGTTGGCTAAAAGTATACCTGTCTCATAACTTGTATTAAACACTGATCTAATATGACTTAAAATCTATCTAAATAAAGAAATAAAGTCCCCTCTATCTTCATGCATCAAACACCAACAAAAGTCACAAAAACGGCTGTACTATGTGGCCAAAATACTTTTGTCAATTATAGTTTATAGTAAATGAACATCTACGTACACTATATTCTGTTTCTAAGCGAGATTTCTCTGAATCATTCAAAAAACAGATTTAGTCATTAGCTCATTCATCTTGGAATAAAGTCATTAAAAAATGTATCATAATTAAAAAAATAAACATTTAACAAGTGGATCTCCCTTCCTCTGAACAGAGTACGTTGCAATACATTAACTTCAAACCTGAACAAACATGAATCGGTGAAACACGCACAGTTTTGCAACTGTGTTCCTGATGTTTATTAATGACATACAAATGTTAAGTCATTAATTAATGTTTAATTAATGTTATGTCATAATGTTATGTCATGATTATTAATGACATACAAAAGTCATTAATGGGAAATTAAAATTTTCAGTAGTTGGTTAGTGTTGTCGCTAAAAGATACGACCCCCTATTATCGGCCACCATCCCCAATTATTGCCCGCCTTAGTATTTTGTTGAATTACATTATAATTTATTTTTATTTGTATTACAAATGACAGATCTTAGTCTTCTCTGAAGTGTCTACTAGAAAGTTTTAGCTAGCTTTCTTGCTTCCGGTAAAGAAAAAAAAAAAGACTGATCACTTTGATATTACATGACGTCTGGTCTGTAGCGCAAGTCAAATTTCACGAACTGCAACTTTTCTAAACAATTTTCATACATGACATTTTTATGATCTCAAAAAAATGTTTTAACCTCCATACATTTCTATAAAAAATGGTGGTGGGCTAGCTGAAAGGTTATATTGATTAGCAAAACGTACTGTTGCTTTTCAGTGCTATTACATTTTGAACTTGAGAGGATTTACTTCTCCGACCACTAGAAACGGTAGCTACTATTTACAGCTGGCTTCAGATGAGCGAGTTACTTTCAAAGCATCAAACTCAACTGAACATGCTGCCAAATGAACACGATTCTATACAATTTGTAAGATGTTTAGATGTGATTGAAAGGTTGACGAAAAAAAAGAAATCAGGGAGAAAATATATTGACTGATGTATTGATTTATTTGGGGGGGCTAATTCATATTTTAAATAGGCCTAGCGACGTCCCTGCATTAGGCTATTGACAGTGTATAATTTCCATGTTTGCTCTTTTTTCCCGCTCTTGAGAATGCGGGTCATCAAAACAAAGCACACTTTGGACAAACGTCACAAGGTAGGCTAGTGTGTGGGAGCTGCACATGGAAGGAAGAGATTACCTGTGTTGACGGTGAGTAATTTATCCACAAGGATCAGTGAAATTGATGCGCGATGTTTGCCCCGAAACAACATCGAATGTCGATTAACTAATATATTTTCTCATTCATTAGAAGAAAAAAACTTGTGACCTGATGTTTTTAATTACCTATTCTAACATTACAGATCCATTTATTCTTATATTTTATAGTGATTATTGAAATGATAAGGAAATAATGTGTGAATGGTCAGAATGAACGCTATGGCCATTCTAGTAATGGAATTCCAGCAGTGTGTGTGTTAATGTCTCAGGTTTTGGCTATAGGTGTGGAAATGTTACCTGCCCTAAAGAATCCCTGAACATGTTGGCCCGTGCCTGTGATACGATAATCTGAATGTGTCATTAAAGTTTTTCTCAATTGCTTAAACACAAAAACGGATTAATGTGGCAGAAAAACCCATACCCTTATGTCATTCCCAAAAACACACACACACATTTCCCATAACTCTAAACACTATTCACCTGTTCCAAGTTTCAATATTCAAAACTCTTTCTGCAAAACCTTACGCAAAAGTGAACAAATAAATCATTTATTGCACTATATATTCATTCAGCAAACAGAAGCTCTCAATATAATTAACTCAAGTCATCACAACCTAAACTCAAAAAGCACACCTTTCTACAGGTGCAAACAATAAGCATCAAATATGTTAACACACTAATCAGAATTGCAGGATCAATAAATAGGGCCTAGTGGCATGTCCATGTGATTTGGAACAATGGATCCTAACAATGCTGAAGTTGCAAGACAACAGAGAGGAAGAGGACTAGGATGAGGCGGCGGAGAGTGTATGACCGCAACCCCTATGCACAGCAAAACCTAAAGGAGGCAATGATGGACGCCTGTGGTGATGTGTTTGTGGAGTCTATCCAGGGTTTTCCTAAGGCACAAAAGGGCATTTTCCCCACGCTGCCTGGCAAGAGCAAACAATGTGTGACGTTGATGAGATTTTATGGCCTGACCCAGACCTGAGACGAGATGATGAGAACACTGATGCTGAGTAACCTATACATTTGCTGCATTAGGAAAGAAAGCTGTTGGAAATTTGATATTTTATTTCTCATATTTGTTTTGTCAGTGTGACAGTTCAATAGTCAGGTTTTTGACAGAAACAGCAAATGCAGTAGTATCCCCTTATCTACTCATGTAATTTATTACAGTACTGTTTTGAATTTCATTCGCCAGGGTGTTCCTGAAAGGGTTATCAGGATAGTCAGTGCTGTGATTTTTCCAAATTGTTTCTCTGAAAACTTATTCAAAACATTTGGTAGCAGTGTTCTGAATTAATCCCTCCTGTGTGTAACAAACAGTCATGAAGTCTGTGTTTTTGACAGCTTGTGTGTGTTGCCTGAGGGCAAAGTTTGAATTGGGACCCACAAGTTAGCTGTTTTTACTGTTGGGTGTACGTCTTTAAAATTGTGTGTGAAGATTTGAGAAAAGGGTGAGTTGTTCCAGGATCTAAGCAATTGAGAAAAACTGTAATGTGACGTACATTATGATGACTGGTTGAAGTTGTAGCAGCCAATTACAAGTTTAAGAGCTTTGCCGACCACGGTTGATCATGTGAGTGTCGTTGATTTTGTGATGGTGTTTTCCAATTTCTAGCATTTCTAAGTTGCCTGTGCACGCTGAAATGAATCATCAGTCTTGTTTGGCATTTGACAAAAGTCTGACATGAAATAGAGAAAGAAACAGCCTACCTTGATGGGGTGCAATGACATAAAAAACGCAAATGTAGCTATATGCTTGAAGAGAACATGTATTTATCATATGTGCACTTCTGTACTGCCTGTTTTTGTCCTCGCACTATATGTTTATCAGACCAAAGAATATTTCTTGTATGTGAAATCCAACTTGGTAATAAATCTGTTTCTGATTCTGATTCTTTGTGCTATTCTACTTGAAGTAATATACAAGATTATATTGTAATTAATATTAGAAACAGTACAACAAACTATAAAGTGAATAAACAAATAAAAGAGATTATACAGTTGGTCTATGTCTCTAGACATTTATGGACCACATACAGTGGTCTGTCTCCAACATGGGCACATGTTGAGTAATTAGAATACGATACACATTTTGAAATACATTTGGTGACTGTAGGTCAAAGGTGTTCAAAGATATGGTTATTTCAAAAACTCTAGTTTACTGATGCACTGTAGCTCCCCCAAAAAATTATTGGGGAAGTGTTTTGGTGGTCATAGGCCTTTAAACTAAACAAGTATCATATCAGTGCCCCATATGCCCCATTACTTTCTACAAAGCTGTTGGTAACCACGTGTCAGCCAGCTTAATGTCACAGACACATACTTATTAAGCCATTAGAGGTGTAGGCATATCAATGTGTATGAGGTGATCTTAAAAAAAAAAGGTTTCATAGGCCTTTTAGCCCCTTTAAGGCCTTAAATGCCTTTTAGGTCTCGTATGCCTTTTAACCCATTTACATTGTATAGACCTTAGAGGTCTGATAGGTCTCATGGCCTGTGAAAGGCTTTAAGATTTAAAAGCCATTTAGGATTTATAGACCTACATCATTGAAGCCTTGTAAGCCTTATAGGCGATTTTGGCCTTTTAGGCAATTTACATAGGAAAGTGAAGGTAAAACGCATGACCCTTAAATTGATTGGCAAATGGTGGCCACTAGGATATAAAATTCCAGCTTTTTTGAAAATGTTATATGTACATGGCCAAAAGGTGCGTAGTTTGAAGTTTTGTCAAAATTCAACCAAAGGCCTAGGACAAATTCGTTTCAGTTTCGTTGTAATCTATTCAAAGTTCCGGGAAACAAAGACGACGGAGCGCATAGATGCAAGCAGCAATTTTGTTTGGCTCAACGCAAAGCATATTTTGAGATACATTTGGTGACTTCAGCTCTAAGGAGCACAGAGATATCGCTATTTGAAAATCTCAAGATTGACCATACACTGTAGCGTCCCCCAATGGACATTCAGAGCCACACTCTGCACTTATCGTTATCTTTTCATACCAATGATGAGTACCAAATATGGTGAGAATCGGACATACGTTTGTGGAGATATGCTTTCACTTTCTGTGAAACTGTAGGACGCAGGAAGTTGTTGACATATGACATCTGCTGTCTTTGACAAATCCAATTTTCTTTTAGTAATTATTGATCGGGAGTATTCTCAGATGCCATATGTGATGTTTCGTGGAAATGGGACAAACGGCCTAGGACTAGGTCGTTTTAGTTTCATTTTAATCTATTCAAAATACCGGGAAACGAAGATGACACAGCTCGTAGGTGCAAAAGGCAGTTTTGTTTGGTTCCACACAACGCACAATTTGAGATGAGTTTGGTGACTTCAGCTCTAAGGGACACGGAGAAATCGCTATGTGAAAATCTCATGAAAAATCACTATAAGAAAATTGGACAATACACTGTAGCGCCCCCCCAATAGCCGATCTCATCCACATTTTTACAGGTTGTTGGGGGCCTATAGGATCTTATACTGATCAAGTCTGACGGCGATCAAGCATTTTTAAAGCCTTTGATTCATAGCTTGAATTTCATTGTCCCGTAACGGTCACATGGTTTGGACTACCAACTTCCTATTCATTGCAGTAAAACAACCTGATGCACTCATGCAATAGACCAAGTTTGCTTGGAATTTGAATGCATTCAGGAGTAATGAGCCTTTAAAATGACTTTCTGGTATAGCGCCCCCACATGGCCAATTAGTGCCCAACATTGCAGGCCTCCTCTACTCCTGCTTCCAACCATGAATACCATGTTTGGTGACTATCAGAAAAACGGTTGCTGAGATATGCCCTCACTTCCAGTTTGGCGGCCTCATCGCCATATTCGATTGACTGTTAACGGACAAATGGTTTTGCAAATCAAAAATCCATCTAATAACTTTTGTCAGAATTTGTCTGAAGATCACCTGTCCCAATTTTCAGGAAGATTAAACAAAACTTATGGCCTGTGAAAAATCACTAAACATTGTCAGAAAATTCAAAATGACGGAAAATCTAATATGGCGAAAATGAAAACGGTCTCTGGTAAAGTTGTTCAGCACTTGCCCATGCATCATACACCGATCAGCCATAACATTATGACCACCTGCCTAATATTGTGTAGGTCCCCTTTTGCTGCCAAAACAGCCCTGACCTGTAGAGGCATGGACTCCACTAGACCTCTGAAGGTGTGCTGTGGTATCTGGCACCAAGACATCAGCAGCAGGTCCTTTAAGTCCTGTAAGTTGCGAGGTGGGGCCTCCATGGATTGGACTTGTTTGTCCAGCACATCCCACAGATGCTCGATGGGATTGAGATCCGTGGAATTTGGAGGCCACGTCAACACCTTTAACTCATTGTTGTATTCCTCAAACCATTCCTGAACCATTTTTGCTTTGTGGTAGGGCGCATTATCCTGCTGAAAGAGGCCAATGCCATCAGGGAATACCGTTGCCATGAAAGGGTGCACATGGTCTACAACAATGCTCAGGTAGGTGGTACGTGTCAAAGTAATATCCACATGAATGGCAGGACCCAAAGTTTCCCAGCAGAACATTGCCCAAGCATCACACCACCTCCGCCGGCTTGCCTCCTTCCCATAGTGCATCCTGGTGCCATGTGTTCTCCGGGTAAGCGATGCACATGCACCTGGCCATCCATGTGATGTAAAAGAAAACGTGATTCATCAGACCAGGTCACCTTCTTCCATTGCTCCGTGGTCCAGTTCTGATGCTCACGTGCCCATTGTAGGCGCTTTCGGCAGTGGACAGGGGTCAGCATGTCCACCCTGACTGGTCTGACTTCACTCCCCATGTGCATCACAATGAGCCTTGGCCGCCCATGACCCTGTTGCCAGTTCACCGCATTTCCTTCCTTGGACCACTATTGATAGGTAGTGACCACTGCAGACCGGGAACACCCCACAAGGGCTGCAGTTTTGGAGATGCTCTGACCCAGTCGTCTAGCCATCACAATTTGGCCCTTGTCAAAGTCGCTCAGATACTTACACTTGCCCATTTTTCCTGCTTCTAACACATCAACTTTGAGGACAGAATGTTCACTTGCTGCCTAATATATCCCATCCACTGACAGGTGCCATGATAACGAGATTATCAGTGTTATTCACTTCACCTGTCAGTGGTCATAATGTTATGGCTGATCGGTGTATTATACCAGTTTCATGGCTCTTGGGCACTGTTTCCCAATCCTGGTCCTGGGGACCCAAAGGGTTGCACATTTTTGTTTTTGCCCTAGCACTCACACACCTGATTCAAATTAAAGACTTGTTGATAGGTTGATTACGTCAATCAAGTGTGTGAGTGGTAGGACAACATTTGAAACAGGTGTGTGAGTTGAAGAAGTAATGACAGAGCTATGGTGGAAAAAGAGTAAAGCCAATGCGCTATCCAGTAGAAAAGTAGGTTATGTACAAAAAAACTGTACCAGCACAAACAACTGAGCCTATTTTGAGTCAATCTGGAGCAGGTTGGGCGGCTGGCACAAACAAAACCTTTAATGGCACAAACGAAGCACAAACAAACGAGACTTTTTTGGGTGAATTTGAAGTATGTTGGGGGGGGGGCTGAGTGATCTCAGAATGACCAGTAAAATATTCTTTAATGTCTAAAAAATTATAGCAGCACAAATAAACATTTGAACAGGACAAACCAGCACAAATGGACCACAAACTATTGAGCCTATTTTTAGTCCGTTTGGATTTAAGTGGCTGCTGACGTCTTCACCTCTTATCAAACGTTTAATATTAAAAACACTGATGCAGCACAAACAAAACTTTTAACGGCACAAACCATCACAAATGAAGCACAAACGAATGAGCCTATTTTGAGTGACATCATGAACAAAAATTAAATGTCTAATATATAAAATACTGAAGCAGCACAAACGAAAATTTTAACAGCACAAACCAGCACAAACGAATGAGCCTATTTTGACTCAATTGCGAGCATGCTGGGGGACTGAGTGACATCATCACCAAAAATTAAATGTCTAATATATAAAATACCGAAGCAGCACAAACAAAAATTGTAACGGCGCAAACCGACACAAACGAAGCACAAACAAACGAGACTATTTTGGTTGATTTTGGAGGATGTTGGGGGGCTGAGTGACCTCAGAATGACCTATAAAATATTCTTTAATATCTACAAAATGATAGCAGCACAAACAAAAATTTTAATGGGACAATCCAGCACAAACGGAGCACAAACTATTGAGCCTATTTTGGCAAAGTTTTGCTTTGGGTGGGGGGGCCAACTTCACGCAGGTCTGGTTCTCAAGTAGACTAATAAGACAGGCCCATCCCATGTTTAAAGACGGGCTCTTTGCCATGCTGCAGATTAAAGTGTGCCATTTTAAACTGATAGACAATGGTACATTATTTGAAACATCAACCTTTATGAACAAATCTATACAAAGCTGATTACAATTCCAATTCCATTCCCCTAAACAGCTTAAACAAATCTTACACCAAATGATATGGCTAAACTCAAATATATTAATTGAAAATAAGCCAATTTTCATTGAAAAAATGTACAAGAAGGGTATCTTGTTTCTTAAAGGCATCACAAACAGAAGACAGAAACTTAACACTCATGAGCAACTCAAACAAGCACATACTCACTTCGGAGGTATAATCAACTCATTGCAGCTATACCAGACAAACTGAGTTAAAAAATGTAAACTCTAGAATCTCCTCCATCTTTCTACAAAAAGCCTGACTGCGGCACCATACAGTATTAAAAACATTTGGGAAAATCTATTTGATATTCCAATTCCATGGCACAGAGTGTAAGGACTAGTATATAAAACAACTATTGATGTGTCTTTGAGAGCCTTTCAGTTTAAATTGTTGTACAGAATCCTGGCCACCAAAAAAATGCTTAGATTATGGGGAATTGAGCAGTCGTCCATGTGCAGACTATGTCAGGACGAAACAGAAACAATAGATCATCTATGGTGGTACTGATCTATAGTGGCAAAATTCTGGATTCAAGTTCAGGATTGGTTATTGTGTGATTGAGTCACCCTGGAAATTAGTTTGCAGAGTCATATTGGGTGACCTGAGAGGCAATGCTCAATCAATTGAAAACGTGATTCTGCTCCTTGGTAAAACATTCATTTTCAAAACATTGCATCGGTGGACACTTTGAGCCTCGACAGATTCAAATCTGTTGTAAAGAATCATAGTAAGACCGAGAAATATATTGCTGCTGGTAATGAAACAAAAAACCAGGCAAGTCTAGTTCAGCCGACCCGCAATAGATAGCATTGACCACAGCCCTCTCGAGATTCGAACCCGGGTCCCCCACATGAAAGGCTGTGTCGTTAACCACTACGCCACAAAGCTGTACATTTGCTGGGTGTTAGTATACCCTCTTGACACATTAATATCACGCTAAGCTTGAATATTCCATTAGACACCAATAAGCATTGTGTTAAACTGAGTAACGTTTCATCTTACGTTTTCCTCCACCACAAATAGCATCTATAAACTGTATGGCTTTTGCCACTTGCCGTTTTAACAGCTTATTAGCCATTCGTGAATGACACTGATACAATAACAAATGTATTAATATAGGTGATGATAACAGACTTTTTCGTCAAGTGAAAAGACGAGAGAATCGTGTAGCCAGCGAAGTGTTTGTCTATCCTGAAGAAATCCTAAGACATAAATCGAAAATCCACCAGAAATAGTCGCAATATAACAGTAAACAGTTTCATTTTAGGCTTCCCATAACATAGCTACGGAAGATTGTATCCAGTGAAGTTTTTGTCTATCCTGAACAAATCCTCATTTGCCACTGGCCGTTTTAACAGCTAATTAGCCATTCGTGAAAGACATTGATAAAGTATCTATCAATGTAGGTGACTATAACTGACTTTTTTGTCAAGTGAAAAGACGAGAGAATCGTGTAGCCAAGTGACAAAAGTGTTTGTCAATCCTGAACAAATCCTAATAACCACCAGAAATGTTTTATTTTCGGCTTCCTAGTACATAGCTACGTAAGGTTGTAGCCAGCAAAGTTTTTGTCTGTCCTGAACCTCAGGCATGATGTGTTTTGACAGTTACGGGAGTCGAACGCGGGACCTGTTGTTCCGTAGCCCGTGTCTCTAACCACTACGCTATTTAACAAGGGGTAGTCGGTCAGTCACTCACTCACTCACTCAGAAAGAGACATTCGCTCTTCTAGGCCGGCTCTGCTTACGCGGTCCGGCAAAAATGTTAGTCTACTGGGAAAGATGGTTACATCTTTGGAATCTAGAGGGATGGAACTAATTAAATTACTAGAATAAAATTAGTGAGTGTATAAATAAGTGTATGTATGTATGTATGTATGTATGTGTGTGTATATGTGTATATGTGAATAACAAATATGGATTAATCCCATTGAGATTCCGTTGGTAATCTCGGGAAGATAAATCTTTTCATTATACGTGTGTCTGAACAGGCAACATGTTTTTTTGTTGCACACCAAGTTTTTGTAGGCCGGTGGTGGTTTTGGCTCACGCTCTGGGGGACTTCGGATGCAGTGGCATGTGGGTGGTGCACCTTTTTTATTGTAACACATGATAAAGCTGCTGTGTTCTACGGTCTGCTTGAGAAGAACTCTTCTGACATCTATTACATCCTCCAATCCTCCCTGATATGTGACCTGAAGTGTGGCCAATGAAGAGGGCTGGTTAGCTAATGACGGGTAAGATCCCAACTGTGATATCAGGACAACCTAAGACAGGCACAGTCATGCATCTGGTCACAATCCACAATATACATACCGGAGGTACATGTTGTACGTAACGCAGACACAGGATCTCTGCTGAACAAATAGCACAATGACTAGACCAAGAACTGTGGTGCTTTCCAGGTCCGGGGAGGTTGTCGATTGTCAGTCAGACAAATGCACTGGATTCCCAACTGCACACATTGTTAGTGTCACTCGAGACTGGTGCACCAACCCATGTGCCAAATTTTTTTTTGTGGTTTTCCTGGAGTGTGGGCCCTCATCTCCTGGACATAAAAGCAAGGGACGACGCACCACTTACATAGTATTGTGTTTGTCTGTCTGTATTTTGTGTCTTTTTTGTGTGGGTTTGTGTGATTGAGTGTGAAATTATGCATTAGAAAAAGGAAAAAGGGAAAAAAGAGGGGGTGCAGAAATGATGCTAATAATGACAGTATTCACCATTGACTTGGTTGACATTACTGACTGATCTGCACAAAAAAAAAAACTGACTAATGTTTCTTATTAAGTTTACTTCAACCACAAATAGCGTCTATGAACTGTATGGCTTTCATTAGGCAGTAAGGGCCTACTGGTATCTACTTACTACTTGGAGTAGTCACAAGAACTTAACAATTGCTAGCGAGACTGAAGATGAACTTTACATGCCAAAGCTATTTCATTTCATGGCACAACAACGTTCGTTTTTCTTGCATTCGTGAATGACATTGATACAATAATTATCAATATAGGTGAAGATAACTGACTATTTCGTCAAGTGAAAAGACAAATCGCCTTGTGCTGCGCAAGGGGTTGTGATCTATATTACCCCAAAAAGCATACATGGATGCGACTTCAAAAATCCACCAGCAATATAACCGTAAACAGTTTTATTTTAGGCATTAGGATTGAACAAATCCTAATGCATATTTAGTTTTGTTTGTGGCAAGGCTCCAACACCGGTCGGCTGCATGGCAGTCCGCATCTCTAACCACTACACTATTTAATGAGGGGTAGTCAGTCAGTCACTCAATCAGTAAGAGACATTGTCTCTTCTTGCCCAGCTCCACTTACACGGTCCAGCAAAAACAATCTGTGTATAGAGTAGAGAATGTGTGTGTGTTATGTGTAGCGATATGGGACATAGTGTTTGTGGGAGAGGAGTGTGGTTTCTTGGATTAAAATAGGAGTGTCTGTATGCTGAGTGACAGGAGAATGTGTGCATGATTTTATGTGGACATATAACAGAGTGTGTAAAGAGAGACGAGAGAAAGTGTGTTTGGAGGGAGGGAGTAGAAGGTAGGGTAGGAATATGTGTGTGGAGCAGAGAGTGTGTCTTGGTGAGGAGTGGAGGAGGAGAGCATGAACTGTGACAATGATGTGTCAGCCTACAGGGAGGAGGTCAAGTGCCTGGCGGCATGGTGCGCTGACAACAAACTGGCTCTCAATGCAAAGAAAACCAAGGAGCTCATTGTGGATTAAAGGAAGTCTAAAGGCTGCAGTCACGCCCCAGTTCTCATTGATGGCATTGAGGTGGAGCGCATGTCCAGCTTCAAATTCCTGGGTGTCAACATCCCCGAGGACCTTTCCTTGTCCCTCAACACCCCAGCCCTGGTCAATAAGGTGCGGCAGCACCTGTAATTCTTGAGGCTGAAGAAGGCCTGTCTGTATTCCAAGATCTTTGTGAACGTCTACCGCTGCACAATAATGCACATTCTTACCAACTGTGCCACAGTGTGGGTTGGGGGTTGTTCCGTAGCCAACCAGAAGGCTCTGCAACGGGTGGTGAAAACCGCCCAGCACATCACGGGTACCCAGCTCCCAGCCATTGAAGACCTCCAGTGTAAGCGGTGTCTGCGTAGGGCGTGCGGCATAACCAGAGACCCTTCACATCCAGGCCACAATCTGTTTGCCCTCCTCCCATCAGGAAGGCGGTATAGGTCTCTCTGTTCTCACACCAGCAGGCTCAGGAACAGTGTCTTTCTATCTGTTGTAACCCTGCTGAACTCTGTGACTTCCCATCACAAACTTTGCCCAGCCTCTACACTACTGGACTAGTCCGATAAGATTTTTCAGTTCATGTGTCATTGCTGCTATTCCTGTATTTCATTTGCAAATGCCGACTTGCACTTTAAACTTGCACTTTAACTCTGCCCTCACAGCACATTGCATATTTAGAACTGCCTCTGTCCTTCAATTTTTACACACACGTCTACCTCGGGATCTTCATTGCTGCTATCCCTGCATTTCAGTTGAACATGCTACATTACTCCTTCAATTTGCCTCAATTGCAAATTCAGAATACCATTGAGAATTGCCACAACTATATATCTCAGGTGGCATTAGCCACCTAATGTTAGCCACCTAACATTTGCCACCTGGTATTAGCTACCTGGTGTTAGCCATCTTGCGTTAGCCACATTGCGTTAGCCACGTTGCGTTAGCCACCTAGCCTTGAGCTTCCTAGCCATCTGAGTGAGAGACAAAATCCTCTTCCTCTTGTGTCACATGCACACACAGTGGCAAATATTATATGACACCTGTGATTGATTTCCTAATACCGTTGACTTTGAATGGGAAAGGGTTTAGCTTGTTAAGCTGAAGAATCCGTGGCTCCATTGATTAAAACATTTGCAAACAATGAGTGTCAGTTACCACATTTAGTAATTAAAATCTCTAGAAAGTTTCATGTCTCTAATTTATTTGGCTGATTTTTGGTGAATTTCTTCAAATCAGTGAGGTTTATAGTGCCACCATGAGAGCTAGCTGTTCGTACCTTTCAGGGTTCTTTCCTGGCCTTCGGGTTTATCTGTAAAGCAAGTAGCATCTTGGATAATCCTTTTAGGATTTATAGCCTTACAAAAATTGTGCCACAACTATGTCAAATTCAATTGTGGATTGCAGCCACATTATTTGAGTTATGAACTTTCTTAATAGACTTTTAAAGACAACGGTCCACAGATCCTTCACAGCAAATGGCATGCGAATCTGTTCAACGGTATGGGAGATGTCATTTAAGATGTCAAAATAACAAAAAATATTGGTGTGGGTTATAGCGACCGCATAAGGTCATTCTGTAATTGACTTCTGCTGTCTGTTCATGGCAGAGATTTTAATGGGCATGATTTGTTTTGAGTTGGATATTCCCATGTGGATTTATGGCCTTATATAGTCATCAACCTGCCCACCTCAATTTCAGTCGCTGATTGCGGCCATATTGTTTGAGATATCAACTATCCTTATATAAATTTTAAAGTCAATAGTCCCTCGGTCCTTCACACCAAATGACATGCAAATATGTTCAATGGTATCGGAGGAGATGTCGTTTTGGTGTTTTTCCCAAAATTCAAAATAGCAGAATAACTAAGATGGTGGATTTTATGGACTCCAGAGACTTTTTTGCTCAGCATGAGAAGGGGCATATGTGGAACTTGTTTGCACGACTCCACAATATTCGGTTCATGAGAAGCACATTTTTTGTGAATTCCCTAACATCTGTGATGTTAATAGTGCCACCATGAGGGCTACCTGTAATGACCTTTCAGGGTTCATTCCTGGCCTAGGTGTTTACCAGTACAGCTAGTTGTGTAGTTCTGGGATATTCTATTTTGGGATTGATAGCCTTATAAAAGCAGAGCCACACCTATGTCATATTCAATCGTGGATTGTGGCCACATCGTTTGAGATATCAACTTTCTTTATATAACTTTTAAAGATCATGGTTCAAAGATTTGTCATAACAAATAGCATGCCAATCCATTCAACGGTCTCGGAGAAGATGCCGTTTAAGTGTTCTTTTTATAACAAAATGATGCAAAACATTGGTGATGTTTATAGCGCCCCTTGAGGTTTTTCTGTACGTGACTTCATTTGTCGATTCCTGGCAGATATGTTTCCACCCATGTTCTGATTCATAACTCTTGGATATTCTGATTGGGATATCAACTTTTCTTATATAACTTTTGAAGAAACCGGTCCAAAGATCGTTCACACCAAACGGCATGCTAATCCGTTCAGCGGTCTTGGAGGAGATGTCGTTTAGGTGTTTTCACAAAATTCAAAATGGTGGAAAATCTTATGGACCCCAGAGACTTCTTTAATCAGCATGAGTAGGGGCATAGGTGGAACTTGGTTGCATGACTCTACGACATTCAGTTGTTGAGATATTTCACTTTTTCCATTTTCGACTGAGTGCTACAGCGCCACCGTCTGGTGTATTGGTGCGATAATCGCTGAGGACCTTTGGGCCTCCTCTGTTTACAAGTATGCAAAGTTTAAAAACTCTCAAAAGGGAGGGGACCGAGCAACAGACCTTGGAAAATGGGGCGGGGGAAGAATAACAATTAAAGCTGCAAGCAGCATTTAGCGAGTTTCAGCATTAAGCTATTAGTAGCCAGATTGCATTTTTTTTTCCAATTAGGCACATATCCAACTCAGGTCCATAGCTGTATATAATACAGTATTAGATGTATGTTTTTTCCTTTTCACTAGTATCCCCATGTGGCCAAATTGAGACGGCTTTAATAGAAACTAAACTGACAACCCTGATCATGTGTACCAAATGTAATCACACTTTACATTGGTCATTTGTTGCTATAGAAGTAGCATGTGAAGCGTTTTTCACAAATTCAAAATTGCCAAAAAAACATTTGCAGATATGTTCCTTGGGAGGAGATGGACTTATACACCTCTTTTCAAGATTTTCTTTTAAATGGGTTGAGCGTGGTGAGCTTTCAAATGTGGGTAACCTCAAAAGCGCCACAGTGTGGTTGATAAAAAAATATTTACAGTCATTATTGTTGTATCATCTTTGTTAACATATGCAGCAAGAAGAATTATAATACCATTATCCTTGTAGGAGATCTGTCTATATATTTTCAAAACCAAATCCCTGCACATGTTCATCTGTCGATAGCGGCCATGTTTTTCAACATACTAGCCTGACTGATATAACTTTTGAAGACCATCATCCCCAGATGCCAAATATCGAAGTATGTGAAGATCGGACATTTGGTGCCAGAAGAGTTATTTTTTTTAAAATGTTTTTCACAAATTCAAAATGGCCACCAAACCATTAATGTGAAGTTAATGAGTCCCAATGTCAAATATGTTCCTTGTAAGGAGGTGGACATATCTACCTCCTTTCAAGGCTGTAACTCAAACGGTGTGAGTATGATGAACTTGCAATTGTGAAAAACCTCAATAGCACCACCATGTGGTTGATAAAATCTTTGCAGTCATTTTTTCCGAATCTTCCTTGTCAACATAGAATATTATACCATTATCCTTGTAGATATGCGCATCAATGTGCAAAACCATGCCCCCTCACATGTTCATTGGTCAATAGCATCCATGCTTTTTGACAAACTGGTCTGGCTGATATAACTTTTGAAGACCTTGGTCCCTAGATGCCAAATTTCAAAGTACATGAAGATTGGACATTTGGTGCCAGTGAAGTAAAATTTTTTGTGTTTTTAAAAAAATCCAAAATGTCGGAAAATCCATCATGGCGGACTTTATGGGTTCCAATGGCAAAAGTGTTCATCATGAGGAGATACACCTATGTACCAATTTTCAAGACTCCAGGGGTGGGTGTGGTGAGCTTGCAAAAGTGTGACTTTGGAGGCTTGTGACAGTGCCACCATGAGGCCGACATGCAAGCTACTGCAGCAGATGTTTGGGCCCTTGGCCCTTTACTACCATAAAAATTTGGGCAGCTTTAAGCTATTTTATCACATAGGAATTTCCAAAAAACACCCTTTTTTGCCCTAATAATAATAATAATTAAAGCTGCAAGCAGCATTGAGCGTGTTTCAGCATTGAGCCACTATTGGCCTTTTTGCACTACTTTTGAGCTGAGAGAACCATAAGCACCATTTATTCATTGATTCTCTAAATGAAGCATGAATGATACTTGTTCTCCAATCGTGCCCCCATGTGGCCAAATTGAGACATACAGCTCCGGAAAAAAATAAGAGACCACTGACCATTGGGAAGGAAAGAAATTTCCTTCCCAAAAAAGTTAAAAAGCAAAGGTTTGAGTGAGGAACATACATTAGTTATATTTATAAACCTGATTGTGTACCAAATGTAAATCACACTGAGAAATACAGATAGAGATAACGCCATATAGCCGTTATGGCGCCACCTTGTGTTCAAACTGCACTTACTTGCATAAGTTACATCGTCATAGTGTTATGAACTTGTACATCAAATTATTTTATCATTTGATCAGTCTACCTTATATATTCATATACGTGTGAAACCACACATGCTTGAAAATTGATTGGTCAATAGTGGCCATGTTTTTATTTGTACTTTTCTGGGGTATGCATTGATAAATGACCTTGGTCCACAGAAAACAAATATCTTGTCATGTAAAGATTGGACATTTGATCAATTGGAGTAACTTTTGAAGCATTTTTCACATATTGAAAATGGCCAAAAATACATCAAAGCGGAGCTAATAAGTTCCAAATATGTTCCTTGTGAGGAAATGGACTCATCCACAATTTCTTTTGTCTTTATGTCAAATGGAGTGGCATGAGCTTGCGAATTAGTCTGGCTCAACATCGTCCCCTTGTGGTCAATTAGAAAATGCTTGCACATTGTATGTCCTGTGAAGGTTCTGAACAAGTGTAGCAAGGTGTGTTATGATATGACCAACGGTGTCTCACTAATATGTTGATAAGTACAAAACCACGCCCACTTGAAGGTTTATTGGTCAATAGCGGACACATTTTGAAATACTAGTTTGACTCATGCGTCCTTTACAGACATTGGTCTTTAGGTGCCAACTGTTTTAGTATGTGAAGATTGGACATTTGTGCTATAGGAGTAGCTTTTGAAGCATTTTTCACATATCCATAATGGCTGAAAATCCATGGCAAATGGCTATATCCATAATGGCTCCCAATGGCAAATATGTTCCTTGTGAGGAAATGGAGTTATCCACAATTTTTTTGTGTCTCTATGTCAAACGGAGTGAGCGACATGAGCTTGCGAAGTTGTTTGGTTCAACATCGCCCCTTCTGGTCAATCGAAAAATGCTTGCACAAGCTATGTCCTGTCAAGGTTCTGAACAAACTTAATTTACATAGTTATATTTACGTAGTTACTTATTATAATATGATTAACGGTCTTCTGGTATTATGCTTCAGTGTACAAAACCACACCCACTTGAAGGTTTATTAGTTAATAGCGAAGACATTTTTTTACATAAACGCTCGGCTTATACATCTTTTACAGACCATGGTCTATAGAAGCGAAATATCAATGGATGTGAAGATTTGATCTTTGGTGCCATAGGAGTATAGTTTTTTCCCAAAATCCAAAATGGCCGAAAATCCAATAGGGCTGACTTCATGATTCCCTATGATAGCTATGATAGCGACAATGAAAGATGCATAGATTCTTGGAGTACTGAACACCTTGAGTGTGAACGGTAGCAAAAAGACGTGTTGTAAACAAGGTCCACAGACTAAAAGCAAAGAACAAATGACTTTGTATGTAATCAGAGGATATTCACTCTGCTGCAAAATATTCCTACATGTATACGGGTAAGTCAAACATTAGCTAACTAGCTACAGATCATTCCTTTTCAAATGACGTTACTGCTAACTAGCTAGGTAAAAACAACTTACCAGCTAGCTAACATTTTCTGGTTTCTAGCTTGTTCGTTGGGTAGCTAGCTTTTCTTCACAAAAGTGAGCAAGTCACTTAGTTTGATAATGAGCTACCTGATTGACCAGTCATTCATCCAGGTGTGTGTGATTATGCTTAGCTATTATGTTTGCATAGTCTTCACAAAAGTGAGAAAGTCACTTAGTTTGATAATAAGCTTGTCAATCATCCAGGTGTGTGTGATTATGCCTTATCTATAACCCTATAATGGCTCAGTGGCTGTTCATCGGCACTACAACTATCTGCGTTGCTGCTACTACTTATTATGAATCCGGCTGCTAGGCTACTTTACCTTTCACTGTACTGTTTATACCTGATGTATCAAGTCCATGTGAAAAAACTTTTATTTCATTTTATTTGGTTTGATATAGTATGTGTTAGAGACCAACCAGATCAGTTTAGCACAAGGCCAGAGTGTCCCCATTTGAATACTTAAATAGCTGGGTGGGGTTAAGGCCTAAGAGGGTGTTAACTACGCTGAATGGGCATAAACAAAGACCAGCTCTCTGGAAAGTGTGAATCTTTCAAGCCTCTTTTCTCAGAACAAAGTAAAGCAGATTATCAACATTTAAAGCAGCATTCCTTTCCCATAACTTTATCAAACAGTATTGTCTTATATACCATTACAAAGCTCTGAATCTGGACCTTCATAAAATAAAATAAAAAAGCCAAACTCAAATTTTGCGATAGGACCCTGCTCAGGAATTCTGTCACATATCAAAGGACGTGAAGATCGGACATTTGGAGATATAGGAGCATCATTTTAAGCGTTTTTCACAAAATCCAAAATGGTGGAAAATCCCATATGGCGGACTTTATGGGCCCCAATGGCAGTTTCATGACACATGGCGTGGGCGTGGTGAGCTTGCAAATTTGGCCACTTTGGAGGCTTATTACAGCGCCACCATGATTCCGATTGCATACCATTGCACCAGAAGTTGTGTCCCTCGGGCCTGTTTTAGCATGCAAAGAAGGGCCTTTTAGGGCCATTTTATCTCACTGGAATTTGCAAAAAGTACCAAAAAACGCCGCAAGAATAATAATAATAATAACCAACGGTAACAAAAACAATAGTGTTATAGCTGAAACACTAATAATAATAATAATGAAACTAACAATTACAATAGGGTTCCAGCAACTTCGTTGCCTGGCCCCCTAATAATAAATATAGTTGCATAGCAACAATGGTTGGGGTCCTCCAATATGTTCAGTATAGGAAAATTGTCTGGTAGGGCACACTCACACTGTATATCTTTGTATAACGCAAATTAGCATACATAAAATTGATAAACGTTTCATAATTTGAAGTAGGGATAAGTAAACTGGTGAAACAAAGTTGGTTTCCTGTCTGTATCTCGAACAGTTTCAAAGATACAGCCTAATAGTTAAGTAACGCTAACTATGCCAATTAGCATAGGTAAAATCAATAACCCTTTTAATATTTTGCAGTGGGAATAGCTTAAATGTGTGAAACAAAGTTGCTTTCGTGTCTGTGGCATGAACGGTTCAAAGGATACAGCCTAATAGTTAATTAACGCTATTTACACTAATTAGCATATGTAAAATCGATAAATGTTTCATCATATTAACTGGGGATAGCCTAAACATTTAAAACAAAGTTGGTTTCGTGTCTGTAGCTCGAATGATTCAAAAGACACAGCCTAATATTTATTCTTTTTTATATTTTCTTATTCTGTTTTTTATTATTATGATGTTGTTTTGATGTTTTCATTTGAGTATTTGTTTTCATGTTATTGTATTTTTATATTTTTTCTTTTTCTTTGTAAAGCACATTGAATTGCTTCGATGTATGAATTGTGCTATATAAATAAACTTGCTTGCTAATAGGTATTTAATGCTAATTATGCTAATTAAACATTTCCTAATTTGAAGTATGGATAGCCTAAACTGGTGAAACTGTTATTTTCGTGTCTGTAGCTCGAATCGTTCAAAAGATACAGCCTTATTGTTAATTAATGTTAATTAGCATACGTAAAATCAATAAAAATTTCATCATATGAACTGGGGAGAGCATAAACGTGTACAACAAATATGGTTTTGTGTCTGTAGCTCGAACGGTTAAAAAAAAGCCTAATGGTTAATTAACGCTAATTACACTAATTAGCATATGTAAAATCAATAAACGTTTCATAATTTGAAGTGGGGATAGCTAAACTGGTGAAACAAAGTTGGTTTCCTGTCTGTAGCTCGAATGGTTTCAAAAACACAGCCTAATAATTAATTAACACTAACTACGCTAATGAGCATGGGTAAAATCGATAACCTTTTCAAAATTTGCAGTGGGGATAGCTTAAACGTCTGAAACAAAGTTGGTTTTGTGTCTGCGGCATGAACAGTTAAAAAAAAAAAACAGTCTAATACGTTTCATCATATGAACTGGGGAGAGCCTAAATGTGTAAAACAAAATGTTTTCATATCTGTAGCTCAAAGGGTTCAAAAGATAGAGCATAGTAGTTAATTAACGCTGTTTACGCTAATTATCATATGTAAAATTGATAAATGTTTCCTAATTTGAAGTAGGGATAGCTTAAACAGGTGAAACAAAGTCAGTTTCGTGTCTGTTGCTCGAACGGTTCAAAGGATACAGCCTAATAGTTAATTAACGCTAATTACGCTAATTAGCATATGTAAAATTAATAAATGTTTCATAATTTTAAGTAGGGATAGCTAAACTGGTGAAACAAAGTTGGTTTCCTGTTTGTAGCTCTAACGGTTCTAAAGATACAGCCTAATAGTTAATTAACACTAGCGGTCAGAGTTAGCATAAAGGGCTAACTCTGTGCAGTCATAATTCAGTCGATTTTTTACATAGCAACTAGAGTCTGGAAATATATTGGCGAGTAAATTCAATGTACGGTTCAGGAGAAAAATAGTTAGCATTAGGCATTTATTAGAGTTAGCATTAGCTTGTGTTGAAAATGGAAAGAATTCTGTCAGCTGCCATTTTGCCGTCTTTTGAGACATCAACCAACAAATGGACATGGTCTTATATGGGGGTGGTATGTGGATGCACAATGAATATGAAGTGCATAAGTTATTGTTTCAATAAAGAATTGCACAAATGCACATCGTGCATACATATATTGTACAGTAATCAGCCATTTTGTCTGCCATTTAGCAAGTTCTCTCTAATTCCTGAAAAGACTTTAAGGAGGCATGTATAAAACACCTGTATGCCAAAGGACAAGTCAATTGGACTTACGGTTCATGAGAAGAAGATATTTGTAGTTTTGGACAAATTTTCATTGCACAGAAAAATCCATCATGGCGGACTTTATGGGTTCTTGAGGCTTTTTTGTTTATCATGAGAAATGAGGTAGGTACAAAAAAAATCAGCACTGTAGGTCAAACGGGGTGAAAATGGCATTTTTAAATTAGCAAATTGAATCGTGTACTGTAGTGCCCCTGGTGGAGGAATCAGGGTGGGGTCTGTATGGTTGTTACACGTGAACTATTTTAACAGGATGCAAGTTTATAGCATTTTTTACCATGGACTTTTTGAGTTAAGCATTTTAGGCACCAAGAATATAATAATAATACTAAACAATAACAATAGGGTTTCTCCTACCGGAGAACCCCTAATAATACTAACAATAGGGTTTCTCCTACCAGAGAACCCCTAATAAAACTAACAATTATAAGAGGGTTCCAGCAACTTCGTTGCTTGGCCACCTAACAAGATCCAGAACCGCTGCCACCTTCTCTGGGCCAGAGCTCATTTAAGATGGACCGAGGCAAAGTTCAAAACTGTACTGTGGTCTGACAAATTAAAATTTCAAGTTAATTTTGGAAATCATGAAAGCCACGTCCTCAGCACACAGTTCAAAAGCCAGCATCTGTGATGGTATGGGGGTGCATTAGTGCACATGGTATGGATGACTTGCACACCTGTGAAGGCATCATTAATGCTAAACAATATATGCTGGTTTTGGAGAAAGATATGCCGCCATCCAGACAACGTCTTTTTCAGGAAAGCCCTTGCTTATTTTACCAAGACAATGTCAAACCACATCCTGCACGTATTACAACAATATGGCTCCGTAGTAAAAGAGCCCGGGTGCCAAACTGGCCTGCCTGTAGTCCAGACCTGTCACCTACTGAAAACATTTGGCGCATTATGAAATGAAAAATACAACAAAGGAGATCCCGAAATGTTGAGCTGCTGAAATCCTATATCAAGCAAGAATGGAAATACATTTCACTTTCAAAACTACAGCAACTGGTCTCCTTAGTTCCTAAATGATTACAGAGTATTGTTAGAAAAAGAGGTAATGCTACACAGTGGTAAACATGCCCCGTCCCAACTTTTTTGAAACGTGTTGCTGGCATCAAATTCAAAATGGGCATGTATTTTTTTTAAATGTTGCCTTTGTACTATTTTCAATTAAGTTTAGGGATACATGATTTGCACATTATTGCATTTTATACAACGTCCCAACTTTTTTGGAAACGGTGTTGTATATTCAGGACAGGTTGTTTGGGAAATAGCTGGCAAAATTAGAGCCTACTCACCTCACTAGGCACCATACCAGTGTGTCTGTCTGTGTGTGTGTGCAGAACTACATGCATGACATGCTCAAACAAAACCACTTAGCCACCCACCAGTACAGTGGATTGAGCTGGTCAGCACCGACGGTTTTAATGAGTGGGAAAAGGCACACTTCTGCCAGAGCTTTCATTATAGAACAGGTTTAGCCACTTAACTCCTGCTACTGCCCCAGTTCATCCACACAGAGTTGGACAGGCTCGTCAAGCTCAGTTCTTATCCTAACTGCACTTAGAAGTATGACAGAACCCTAGCCTTGGCTTTTAAGGGAGTCTCTCTCTCATACACACCTGAGACATACGCACTGAAATGCACACGCACA
Source organism: Esox masquinongy (assembly GCA_016801175.1). NCBI lineage: Eukaryota > Metazoa > Chordata > Actinopteri > Esociformes > Esocidae > Esox > Esox masquinongy. The sequence continues at coordinate 12,525 of JACXGI010006275.1, read as the reverse complement.
CAAACACACACACACGATCGTAGTCACAAACGGGGGGCACACAACATAATTTTATATAATCTAACTCATAACATTTCAAAAAATACATTCCTACTAATATCACCTTGCTGGGCTCTCTATAGATGACAGTTCTATCAGGGTTCTTAGCCATGCTGTTTAGGGACATTCAGCCAGTCAGTCTGAAGGCAGTGAAAGACTTACCACCCAATATTTTGCGAAATCCTTACACACAAAACAGAAACAAGGACAACAGGCGTTTTGCGCTTTCTTTATTATAATAAACGTTTTTCAATACAAAGTACATTCACAGGTACTGTACTTCCTTTGGACTGCCCACATACTCAAATGGACCTCTAGAACTAGCTTACAAATACATGAGACAAGGATTCTGCCCTGACTACAGCTTTTGTCATTGCATTTCCATCAACGATAAAAAACAGGAAAATCATCAGATGTCAATGAGTATGTCTTAAAGGGATAGTTCAAAGTTTTGTCAGTGAGGCCCTTATCTATTTCCCCACAGCCGTTTGAACTTGTGGATACCATTGTTATGTCTCTGTTTGCAGTTCGAAGGAAGGCACTATCAAATGTCTGCGCAATAGCTGGAAGTGTATGGGAACAACTGTACTAATGTTCAAGCAAAGAGTAAAACTACCTTTTAAAAATTAATAAAACAATGGTACAACCAAGACTGAGATAAACACACAGAAGCACAGACTCAATCTACACATTTTTTTGTTGTATTTCAAATAGGTGTGACTGTTCTGGTCTTTCAATGTATCACTCGTTTGTTATTTTTCCTATTTTATGTTTTGTATTGACCCCAGAAGGATCAATCAGCAATTAACAAAAGCTTGCAAAACTGCCTCTAACTTCCTCTAATGCTAATGTATGGAAAAGGGTTTTGCATGAGTTCACTTGACACTGGGAAAGTAGATAAATTCAGAACTATTCCTTTAAAAGCAAATATATCTTTACACCATTTACCATGTCCCACAAACAAACCATATATGACTATAAATACTCTTTACATTTGTTACATAAATACACATTTCAGGTCGAAAGAGGTGCAATATGGACAACTAAGAAGCCACTTTGCATGAAGGATTATCCCTTTGAGCCAGTTGTCAGTCGGCTTTCCTACTGTATATGTTTTATTTTATGATTACATAAGCAAGTTCTGTGTTTGAGAGAAGTCAAATGTTACAGGAGCATGCCGACTGTACTCTAGATAAAGCAGCCCTAGTCCACTTTGTCTGTGTGAGTGAATTTCAATGAAGCCAGCCAATCTAATTACTGAACGTAGTGGATTTTCAACTCTTTTTTCCATCAGTGAGCTGCTCTTCATTTGGGTGTGCGAATGCAGTCTGCCAGCCCGATAAAGGTCTCAGGCACAATAATGTTCTCATTTGAAAACAATTTTCACTTTCACTGGTTCTCACTGAGTAGAGTCCTATGGCGTGAGAAAAGGGGGGGAAAAGGAAATAGAAAAAATAGGTGATTTGGTTCATATGTGTCTGGCTCCCTTTGCAGCATATGGATTTCACTTGCAGGAGGTGAGAAGGAGAGGAAACAGATAAAAAACTATTCAAAGCAGCACTGAATGAAGGCGAGCGACTGAGGTGTTAACTGCCAGGTGGTCACAAACCTTATTGGAGGATTCAAATCAACCTGTCCCTCTCTATTTGCTAATAGGAGAACGTCTTAGAAAGAGGTCTGGGAAGGGGAAAGTTCAGCCAGCCATGAGAACAGAAGCGGGACCTACCTGCCAAACCCTGTCCTGATTACTCTGACTGTCAATCATAGATGAGGAACAGGCAGACAGGTGGACAGGAAACAGGGGAGGGAGGCTGGTGGAAAAGTGAGGGTTCCATTCAAAAAATTTGGCCCTCCCCTCAAACTCCATGCACACAGTGGAACCAGTCCAGTAACAGAATGAAGGAGAGTGCATTGGCTGCAAAAAGACAGGAAAAAATAAACAGCAAAAATGAAGAAGTAATCCAGTTATAACATAATGGATCCACTAGATATTGATGACATCCATATAAAGAAGGCCGCAGTGTCCACAGAGATAAGAGTTCTGCTTCAAAAATATCAAAAAATTAGAGAAGAAAACCTTCAGGGAGAATTACTGAACTGCCAGTCTCTTCCTCCAAAAAGACAAGGTTCCAGTCATTTTTTTGAGTTATCAATAAATTTTGTCAGAGTTATTCTCTTTCTTTCATTACTCCACAACAGAGACTTATACCAAGTTTCTATTTGACAGACATCAAGCGACAAAAGATCACGACAACAGGCATATGACGGAAAGGAGGAGCTCCTTTGAACCGCCTCAGAGAAAAAGCAAATGCACTCAGTATTTTTGAACATTTGAGAAAAAGACGATTTTCGATTCTGTCTTTTTTGTGTCTTAAGGCAGTCTTTTTTGGCTGGCCCCCATCTCTTGATCAGCGCCCGATACTGCACCTATAAGAGGACAGATACGTCTTACCATTCACATAATGGAACGCATCACATTCCATGCAAAATGTCTCAAAAATTTGAGAACTTATTGGAAAAAAGTAGAAATTCATAAAAAAAATATTCACTATAAACAAAAAATATATACTACTTAAAACAAAATGCATACACAAAAAAATGTCAAGCAATTCACGCGATTATATTAAATGTACAAATACTTCACAGACTGTAGCAAATGTAACAGTGCAATTCCACAATAATGCATGCCCTTCCTAACAATCCTAAAACTTTGTGTGCAGCAATAACACAAAAAGTGCATACCAGGAAAATGCACTATGCTCAAAATGACTGGTGCTGGTATACTTGAACAGTTTGCCTATAAACCAGCTTAATTCACATAAATGGAATTCTAGTGAGACTGAATGACAACATGAGGCAACCGCTTTACCCTGCATCGGAAGACAGATTACGGCGATCAACATTCAAAACCACATGCTTGCTGGGAATAGAACATTTGCGAAGATGGCCTTTCTATTTAAGTGGGGCTTTGGAACAGTGGTTAAATTGGAGTGATGTACTTGAACAAGACAAAGAGCGTCAAACAACCTCTATTCAAAGTTGCAGTTTCTAAGTTGGTCGCATGCATATTGTACCAGATGATGGCGCGTGTGTAGCAAAATTATTGTCTATTTCTCCATGTAATTGGTCCAATTAGCTGTTATTTCTTTGTGGATCCATATTCCACAACGGTGTATTGGTTATATTAAGATCAGTTGGAGCACTGTTAAGTTGTGTGTATGATTGTGTGGGAGAGGCCACAATTTAATTCCAGGGTAGGCTAAGTTGCCCGGTAGACATGCACTCACACACCCTCTCACACCATCACAAATACACTAGCGGGAAGTGCCACTGTGATGAATCCACGGGGGGACTTCAGTGGTCATGCTCAATCTGTTTTCCTTATTTCTAATCACTGAGAGACAAGCCCTTTCATAATCCTGGTCCTCACCTCTAACACGGCAACAACTGTTAAGGGGAGAGGGAGCAGCCACTTCTCTCCTCCCGCTCATTCCCCCCACCCTTCAATCCTTCTTCTCTGCCTCTCTCCCCTTCCACAGCTTCTGGACGTAATAAGACACACCGCCTGGTGCTGTCCCCGTTTAGTGCTTTCTTTCCAGTACCTGGCTCTAAAGGTTACCACCTGCTGGGTGGGTCTGTATGCCAGCAGCTGCCTCTCCCATCACCCCCCAGCAATCCCTCCAGATTGTGCAAGTTGTTGATCTTGCAACTAGGTCACTGCGTAGAGTCAAAGCTCAGACCCACAGAGCAACTGTAGCATTTCTCGAACATTAGAGGCACTGGCTTGCTAATGTTCCAGAATGTTGGGAAAATGGCTAGAATAACACGTAGTTTGGCCTACTTGGTATAGTCTGGCCATCACATTGCTAGTGTTTAGAAGGTTCCTTTATGATGTTTAAAAGTTGTTGTTGACTGGTATGTTTTATGGATCAGAGATGTGTTCCATTCAAACTGATGAAGCGATTTATTTCTCATTCAAAATCCATTCCTGATGAGTCTTTGCCTTCACCCCAATGTAGACATAACATAGCCTCTTTCCGGCTTTCCCTTCACAATGTGTTTTAGAATGCATTATTGGAGAGGAAAGTGGGGTCGGACAGAAAGTTTGAAAGAGGTGTGGGCTGGATTCAAACCCAAGATGCAGCATTACCTGTGTAATGGAGGCAGCAGATGCTGGACCACCCCAGGCCACTAGACAAAGTTTGTTTTATCATTACTGGTGTCCATAGTTAACTGCTTCGCCAGAGCTTTCAGCAATATACAACTAACCAGTAAAAAAACGTACAGAGTAATAGAACATTTTGGTCTATTACAGCTGGAAAAGAAAACAATCAAATCTTGTCAGGAATAGTTTGATGTAGAAACTAAGTTTGACAAAGACCTTGTGAAAATAACCCTAAGGCAATATGTAAAATGTGCTCTATTTATTATATTTGGCACTACTTTTGATTAAGTTGTCATGTGCTTGATATCACACACACCTTTTAGAAATGAAGGTGTATAAGGCTGTATGTAGTAGGTGCGTGAACAACTAATTGTGCAGGCTGTAGATGACACACGTGGAGTTAGCACCTAATGCTAAATATAAAATAGCATCTAACGTGCTATATATATATGTAACATAACATAGTCATAAAACCTACTACAATCTTAGTCACAAGATGTTTCCTTCTCCAGGTGAAATAAATTATTATAATTTGATTAAATTGACTGTCTAGCCTTTAGTTAAAACAAAGCAAATTAATATTGAATGGAAAGACAGATCTAGAGTATATGGATAAATACAGACACCAGATGGAATTAGCTTGGAGCCAAATGAAAGGCTTTGTAGATATTTTTATATGTGCTGCCGAGCCAGAGAAAAGGCAACAACAATAACAACCACGACACCGGACAACGAGCTGTCAGATGTCTCAGCCCTCGTTATCAAAAAACACATTAGCCATCGTCGACGGCGTGAGCCATAGCACTAGGCGCTTAGCTCAATAATCCTGCCATGTTTCTAAAAGGCAAAGTTACTGGGGAAGAGAAAATGAAGGATGCTCAAACCCGCTGGTGTCTCAATGGTAAATTTGATTGCTACCCAGCCAAGCTTGAGTTTCCAGTGCATTGAAGATAGCAATTTGTCATGTATTAGCTCTAGAAATGATCTGCTGAGGACAGTTCATATTCACATGAACATTGCTCCAGACACTATCCCAAGTGCTTTAATCCCCTCTGTACGAGTGGAGTAGAAAGAATACTGACGGTCATCTAATTTCCCAAACATTATGTTTCCTTGCAAGGTACAACAGACAGAGGAGCTGCTAAAGGGCCTCATGCATTTTCATATCAGTTTGTTGTTTGCCTTGGAAAAGAAATAGACAATATGCTAAGTGAAACAACCCCATGGCTAGGAACCACTTCTCACTGTCAGGATCACAATAATAAGAAGTTGCTGATCTTGTCTACAGGAGAGTAGAATAAGAATTGCTATTGACATCACATAGGTAAAGGTGTTAACTGCTTCTAATTGACAGAGAATTTATCCATCATTTATTTTGAATTTTTGCACTAAAATTTGGATACATACAAATAAAACCCTCCATCACCACACAAGGACAAAAGGGATCAAGATGCAGAAATGGATCAAAAGCAAGCAAGGGATGAAAAGAGAAAGAAATTAATAGAATTAAAATAAAAAATCAGAGTAACACAACATGAAACGAGTCAGAGGCAGTAAGTCATTGGTTCAGCATTTCATCTTAAGTCCAATGAATGTAAGCGCTAGACAACTCCATATAAATTACATACAACTATTGTGGAATAATTTAATTAAAAACATATATACACATATTATTAAAAGCAAAACTAAGACAGATGATGGGACAATTACTGATAACTTGGACAATTTTGAAGCTTCTTCATCACAGAATGGATATTTGAGGGTATTTTCAAACTATGTGTATAAAGGTACCAGGTTTATTCAAAAGAGGTTTATAAGAGAACACATTTCGCAAAGACCCTTTGTTTTGGTATCCTTTCATTTGTATTGGATGTAGCATCAAAATCAACAGTCACATCAAGCTCTTGAAATCCTTGAAGACAGACATCCCCATAAGTTACCCGCACTGCGTTAATTTTCATACCCCTCCACTGTGAAAAACAAATTGGTCTATTGTTCTGCAATAATCAATTAACTTATATTAACAATATGCCTAAACCGTAGCTTACATAGGTTGATGGGAATATCTGAAAATACAAGAACATTTGTTCTCCAGGGGTGTAGCAAACACAGCAGAGGAAGAATTCAGCTGCGGCAAGAAGACAAGCTAAAAGACTAATAATATAATTTAAAATTTGGAAGACATGGTCCTGTATAAATATGGATTACACTAAGGATGTTTTGCTATACATACATATGTATTTTTTTTGCTATGATTGTTGCTAATTCGCAAGTTTCACCTTTGGGTCAAAATTACCCAAGTTAGTAGTTGATGTATGTAATAGATACTGTTAGCTTGAGGGCTATTTTCCAAATTTTCTTTTAAGGCCAAAGGGGAACCCTAGTATCATACTATGAAGATACAGTAGCTGCATAGTATACAGTATGTGTCCCATGTAGCACTACAACTAACTATTAGCTGGATCAAATGTTCAATATTTAATGGAAAGGAAGACATTTTGTCATTTACACATATTCTGGCCATAGTTTCCCTGACAGTTCTTAAATTGATAACTAAGCAAAACATATCTTGCCATATCTGTTTCTCTCTTCTCACTTGTATGGTTTATAATAGTGGAATATTGGGTTACAGAAGCAATCCCAGATATAGCCCTTTGTTAAATGTATGATATCCATTCTAGATTAAACATTTTATTTGCTAGTGATCATTGTGCAGTGAATTGCTCATTAGATGTGGCAGCTTAGCAAATATATACGCAACTTAGCTAGTGCACTAAAAAGCAGACTAAGTAGGTGACTCCATTATTAAAGCTCTGTATAGAAATAGGAAAGAAAACATTTGAGCTGTGAAATCACTGTCCTATTGCACTCATATTTCAATAAGTCCTCCAGACTTTAATCTCTTTTCTCTTTTATTTCTTTCCCAAATTCTGTCTTCTTCTCCATGCCTCTTTCTGCAGCATGCCTCTGCTTTTCCGGAGGTTCTGTGTGTCTTCTGTCCATCTATTTTCCCCTCTACTTTTACACAGTTTCTTTCTTGCTGTCTCTCTTTCTCTCTGTGTGTCTCTGTCAGTCAGGGATCTTCTGGTGAGTGAGGCATATTGTGTGCACAATGGGGCCTGGGCAAGTTTCACTAAGTGCAGTGAGAGTCTGAAGGCAGCTGGCGGGAGCTTCCTTTGTTATTATCTCTCTGAGGTGAGAGAGCACAACAGGGGCACCCCAAGGAAATATTCTCTGCCCAAACCTTCCTTTCCCCCATTCTACCAGTGCCCAGGTCACTCCATAGAGTCCTAGCTGTGCTAGCCACGCAAAACCAGAAAAAATAGAGGGCAAACACAACACGACTTTCGGAAAAGAACAGCAGAACTTTTGTAATCATGTACAATACTTTGTCCAAGAACAAACGGATACACACCCTCAATTACATGTCCCAATCCCAAACCCAATCCTGGCATATAATTGAAATATGTACACCAACCCCACCAACAATATTTTGGTTTTCAATATTTTATCAGGTACATAATTTTATTTAAATTAATTACCTTCTCAAATTTGCAGTCAGCTGGTACACTGTACATTCCCAGATCAGTCTATCCACGACTGAAGCACAGATTGTGTCAAATAACTTGCACAATAGCAACAGCAAAAACAAAGGAAAGTGGAAGCATTTTACAATAACACATACTCAATAAGGTGCACAAGGCCATGGTGTCAAGCAATTAATCCACTGCACACAGACAAAAGCCAGCAGTGTGACTGTCCCCGATTTGGTTGTGAGGTGGTGTGCGGGCGGGAGAAAAGACGAAGCTGATGACTGGACTTGACTAACTAGTTTGTTGCAACACAATTACTTGGTCCTTCATACTCTAACAGCACTTTGACTCCTTTTAATGTCTTTTTATTTGATGCTTTTCTACTTCTCAGAAGCCTACACTCTAATCTTTTTATAAAATAATAAACCCAGGGTTCACTTGACTGTACGATCAGGTCACCATGCCAACCTTTTCCCATTGATCAGCAAAGCAATATTCCTCCTTGTTTTGGCTCATAAAACATGCAATCACAGTAATAAGGACCATACCCTTTACCCAATACAATGTAGGGGAAACTCCAGTACATTCTAGCTTTTATACCACAGTTTTACACGTTTTAGTTTTTGTTTGTGTGTGTTTGTGCATGTCCAAGTGTGCGTGCATATACAATATGTGGTGTACTATTACCTAATACATTAAGTGCATGATTATTGTGTGTTTTCACCTGATTGCCCATTGCGCATGTGTGCATACATTTGTATGTGTTCAAAAGTGTTTCTGTTCCATACATATGTGCACTCAATTATACTTTCAGAAAACAGCAATGGACTCTAAACATCTGCAAATAGACAAGCCATGTAAAAAATGGCAGCTGCGATGTTTAATTAATTTTAACATGATTGCGAGATGGGGACGGCTGCAAACACCCTTAAAGCTTCTTGCTGCTGCAATGTAAGTGATAAAAATATGAGTGCTTTGAAAAATTAAAAAAAAAACAATTAGGACAGGGTACTAGGTTTAAAACATTCTCCACCCACACTCTTCCCTGATCAATTGCTTTTTCACCTACCCTTTTGTTACCAACTTATGTAGACAGACATCCACCTCTAACACTACTCATGAACACAGATTGTGTATGAATAGTATCAACCAAACAAGAGGACATTCTACTTTAGATGATGATGAATAAGTTGCACAGCATGCCAAGGCCCAATAACTACTTGATAGTAATTTGATGCAAAGTACACACTAAGTCTGTGCTCTGATTACTACCAGTCATTCCAAATTTCTACAAAATCCAGCACAGTCCACAATCATTGCAAATAATAATTTGTTCAAAATAACATCTGTAACACCTTTTAAATTTCCATTTACAATTTACAAATGAGTTTAAGTAACAACTTTGCCATCGTCATCATCTCATCAAATGTACTTTAGACAGATTGCAATGTTGTCATTAGCTAGAGAAGTCAGTACAAAATAGCTGGAAATGCCAACTTTAGAAAGCTAGAAAACTCAGTGTGTATCATCTCAAAATGCTCTATAAATACAATAAAACAGTGGTAGTATAATGACCCCCATGTTCATGTGTAACATAAGGTATATTGAGTGCAATGCAATTTGGTTTTCCATTTGGTTTAAAGAAACTAAAAGGATTGTGCATGCACCACCACTTCCATTGTTTCACTAACAGCGATGATAAAGCAACTCTGTAAATAAATAAATAAACCAGGCAAGCCTAGTTCAGCCAGTCTGCAATAAAAAGTGATGATCGTTATTGCACTCCCTGGACTCGAACCTGGGTCTTCCACATAAGAGGCTGTCTTTAACCACTACGCCACAGAGCTTATACGTCTCCCGATAATTGGTATAGTGTTTCAACATTAGATCATTTTATCACGAATTAACATAACGTCAAGTTTGAATATGTCGCTAGTTACCATTAAGCAGTGTTAAACTGACTAACATTTCTTATTAAGTTTACCTCCATCACATATAGCATCTATGAACTGTATGGCTTTTGCCACTGGCCATTTTAACAGCTTATTAGCCATTCGTGATTGACATTGATAAAATAACTATCAATACAGGTGACGAATACTGAATTTTTCGTCAAGTGAAGAGACAACAGAATCGTGTAGCCAGCGAAGTGTTTGTTTATCCTGAAGAAATCCTAATATCCACCAGAACTGTTTTATTTTAGGCTCCCTGTAACGTAGCTAATGAAGGTTATAGCCAGCGAAGTCTTTGTCTGTCCTGAACAAAACCTAGGCATAATGTGGTTTGACTGTTACGGGAGCAGAACACGGGACTGTTACGTCGTTCCATAGTCCACGTCTCTAACCACTACGCTATTTAGCAAAGGGTTGTCAGTCAGTAAGAGACATTTGCTCTTCTAGGCTGGCTCCGCTTACGCAGTCTGGCAAAAAATCCATAGTTTTTGTTTTAAAATCAATGTGTCCCTGGAACATTTTCAAAAAATACATGTAATCACTTTTTTCAGTAACATATAAAATGTTGGTATTCTGTAAATGGATTTCCCCATATATTTTCTTGAAAAAAAATCCAGAAATACTAATATTAATTAGTATTCATAATAATACAGATTTTACTTTGAGGGAAAAATTCAGATATATTTTGATTTGACAAAATATGCAAATTAACTACAATCCTGCAACAACAGAAAAAGTATTCAGATAACATGAATTACATGCCTTATGATGGTTATATAAGAAACGTTGATATTTTGTGGTATCTATAGAATTTTCCAATTGTTTCCTTCACAGTTCAAAATGTGTTGGTAATTCATGTATAAAGAATATGTTGAGGGTAAAAGTTACATGAAAACAAGAAAACTTGGCTTTTTATAAGTATGATGAGTTGGAAATTTTTTTGCTTATATTTTCAGATTTTTCTGTTCCTCTGTCAAAGACTAAAGCAGATTTGAATTGCTCTAAAATGTTATGCTTGCTGATATCGTATTATTTACTTGTATTGTGCTTGGCTTTTTACATTGTGAATAACAGACTTTTGAAAAAAACATTGTTCTTAATGTGTTGTCTCAGAGTGAATGAAATGAAAATGGTATTCAACAAAATTCTAGCATGAATATTATGAATTGATTCACTGCATGGTTAAGCTAGATTGGCAAAGTACACACTCCAGGGTGTGAATTCTGAATGGAGATGAAAATTGCTCCTGGGTTGCCTGTGATAATGAATAATTACTTGAAACTTGATGTTTATACATGTTAGAAAATAATATCTTTCCCAAAATGTATTAGATCAAACCCTGCAGCATAGAAGTTAACGATCAAACAATTTATGACAATGGAAAACACTATTTAGCATCTTTGAATTTAAACTTAAATTGTCAAATTGCGTGTATAATCTCTGCATTGATAAATGGTAGATCCTTTTTGATCACAGGACTTGTTAACTAAAAGAGACTTACTTATTTCCCATCTCATTTGAATTGATTTGGAATTCTTCGAAAAAATATTGACTTCTTAATTTTAAATTCAATTTAGTTTCTGCTTCTTGCGGGGTCTGAATTGACCTTAAACCTGACACATTTTCTCTGCATGCTGATTTCTCTTTGGGAGGTAATTTGCTCTAGTGACACTTTATGTACATTTATATTCCTCTCAATAAGGACTGTAACACAATAGCAGGGCAGTTGCATATTGGAAATTTTAGGGCACAAAGCCCACATTGCCAGAGCACAAAGTCTACTGAGAGAAATAAGAGAATTTTGAGCTTACAAAAATCTTGAATTGCTGATAAGAAAAAAACATGCATGACATGAAAACATACATTATTCATTTTGTTAATATCATACTTTGAATAATAACTTACTATAACTGATATGTTTTTTCCCACAAAAAATATTATTAAATTATCATGTTTTAATCCTTGAAATTGTATCGACTCCTCCCTCTAAATTTTTATAGATTGTATTTTATTTGAGAGCCTTCACATGGCGACAACAAACAGGCAACAGTACTGACAGTTAAGTAACATCAAGTCTAGCTAGCCAGAAGGATAACATTTACCTCAGTTACCCAAAAGTAAACCGCTAAGTAACCTTTAACATCACAATCACCTGCGCTAATGAGTACGACCTAAATAAACAAATATAGTGACTTATTTGTGCACAGAGCAAGTAATTTTTGTTTATTAATCTTTCACTACAAAGCTGCCATGTCGAGTGATGTCAAACCTAACGTTACTTCTCAGAGCTTTCAACAAGCGTTCAGGTGTATTCTCCCACTCAGAGGTCGGAACTTTCCCACTTCGCAGTTGCTCGTGAACGTACCTTCCAAACCAGAGAGGTTTGATTCAGGTAAGCACTAAATAAGTCCACTATCTATCGATAACTAGCTAGCTTGCTTAACCGCATGCAGTCCATTCTTGTGGTTGTTCTCATTTGCGAACTACGAACAAACAGCTGACCGCGGGATTTTGACAGTAGCAGGGACACTGAGACCATGGTGGCCATAGGGCGTACAATGATTTTCGGGGCATCACAGTGTGGGGCAATAGCATTAACATAACATGCAAGTCTGCTAGAGGCTAAGTAGAACTAAAAGATATTGTAACTGCATTAGAGGAGGGGGTGACAGGATGTTAATCTCACTAGAATAGCTGGGAGCAAGAACAGACCCCTTTGGAATTCGGTAATAAACGGGCAGAATGCCAAATAAGGGAAAAGACGCTAAAGCTAGAAGTCGATTGGTTGGAATAACAACAGGGAAACCCGAAGACGGCAGCTGCCATGAAAGATGTG
>JACXGI010006274.1:8486-42807 GCA_016801175.1 Esox masquinongy | reverse complement strand
GAGCAACCTGGGCTCTCATAACACCTGAGCAGTGCCACAGACTGATCGACTCCATGCCACGCCGCATTGCTGCAGTAATTCAGGCAAAAGGAGCCCCAACTAAGTATTGAGTGCTGTACATGCTCATACTTTTCATGTTCATACTTTTCAGTTGGCCAACATTTATAAAAATCCTTTTTTTGTATTGGTCTTAAGTAATGTTCTAATTTTCGTAGATACTGAATTAGGGATTTTCATTAGTTGTCAGTTTTAATCATCACAATTAAATGAAATAAACATTTGAAATATATCAGTATGTGTGTATTGAATGAATATAATATCCAAGTTTCACTTTTTGAATGGAATTACTGAAATAAATCAACTTACTTTTTAAATGTAATCCGTTACAGTTACAAGTTACCTATCCACATTTGTAATCAGTAACGTAACTTTTTGATTACTCAAACTCAGTAACGTAATCTGATGACTTTGTATTCCTTTTAGATTACTTTGATATTAAGAGGCACTGGAAAACAAATAGGAATAGCCTATGACCAATTGAACACCTTTTGCGGGATCAATCAATGTTAGGAGTTTACATAGCTGGCCAAAAACGGAACTCACATTTTACCTTATGGGTTGTGTAGGCTACAGTGCCTTTGGAAATGGGTTTCTAAACCATTGCTTTTTACTTCAATATGATTGGGCTACATCTCTACACGCTAAAGGTCTGTCAGATATTCAGCCATTCCAATTAATCCAATAAACCTCGATCTTCCAGAATCTGACTTTTTATCTGAACATAGCCCAAAATCTAATGATGCTTAAGTCTGTGCTGTTATTTGTGTTTTATTCATGTTTTTATTTGCTTCAAAACATTGTTGAAAAATAAATGGCAATAACTCGAAAAGGGTATTGACATTGTTGTATATAAAAATTAAGATATCCGTAGCTTTTCGCGCATAAACTAAATCTGCAGTAGTCTGATGATTTGCTCCACAACCAACATTGTCAAATGTTGGCACGCGAATGCACGTTTGCAATCGTGAACACCCGCATAGAAATAAGATTCACCCGCGCCAACGTAACCTGCGATTATTATGGCCACCAATGATGGATTTTCAAAACGCAAATGAAAGAAATAAACTGTGATTATAAACCTGCACTCTTAGCTTAAAGTAAATGACGTCAGCAGCCAATGATAACCAATGAACACAATTTTCAGAGATGCAAAGCAAGCAGAATCACATGGCTTACCTGTATGGACGTGTTAAATGCAAATAATTATCCTTTGGCAGAGTGCTTCCCAACACACATTTTCTCCTCAAATGTCATGTTAAATTCCATATAATGTTTGATCTTGAAGGCAGCGCCATGTTACAGCTATCTAACAAATAGTGGCCTGATCTATTGTAGTGCAAATGCTGCACTTCCTGCTGGCTGGAGTACTCTACTCATCTTTATGACTGTGTTAGCCTTTTGACATTAAATGAATGCACCTGTGGCTGATTGGGGAAAGCTCTGACAGGACTCTGGGACTATAAAACGCAGAGCCGGTAGGGTAACAAAAAAGGACGGGGTGGTTGTAACAGGACTGAGTTGGGTATTAGATGAAATTCTGTTGTCAGACGATTGTACGGGCCGCGCTAGTACTCATCCTAACGGGGGGAGGGAGCCGTTCGCTGCTGGTTAGTGCAGCCGGCGGCGAAGATAATTAGCATGAGGGCCAGGACGCTAGGGAAGATTAGTGGGTTGCTAGGAGTACATTAGGCTTCCCTGTATAACCTTCACCACCTGTGCACCGTGGACACTTGTCCACTGCCGGTACGGAACCAGCTGCGCCGACCGGTCAAAACAAGGGTGCGCAAGCTCCGACCCCAAGGTGGGGTCTCATCGGCTCTGGGCGCTAAGTACTTTTAAAATCCTTTACTTTGTTTTGTTTGTATAGAGTTTTAAAAAAGATTGCCTTATAAGCCCATTACCCTAGCCGACAGGAGGGACATCGAGTGGGGTTAGGGCTTCTTTTCCCGGGAGTTGGTCCTTGAATACTGTGTGTATGCTGCACGGCCCTTAGCCCTGGTAGAGAATCCTGCTACTACAGCCGGCCAGTATACAGTGTGTGGTGCTATTTATTCCATAGTGTGCCGTGCTATTGATCTTGCAGTGTGTAGTGCTATTTATTCCATAGTGTGCCGTGCTATTGATCTTGCAGTGTGTGGTGCTATTTATTCCATAGTGTGCCGTGCTATTGATCTTACAATGTGTAGTGCTATTTATTCTATGGTGTGCTGTGCTATTGGTCTTACATGTTGTGCTAGTTACTCTATGGTGTGTTGTGCTACTTATTTTAGCCTTGGTCTGACTGGGTTAGCCCATCCTGTTTAGCCCTTGATGACTGGATTATGAGATATCCCTATGAATTATTTTCAATAAAGGCTGTTTTGTATATGTGGTGCTTGCCTCGTTGTGTCCCAGCTTCAGGCTTCCGGACCTTCCGGATAAAAAAAGGTGGTGGCAGTGTTAACATTACCCTCTTAGACTCGAACCAGTGACAGCCCCACCTGAGGGTGGTTGGAGGTCCATTACACTATTAAACAATTCCTGTAAAAGTTCTTCGGTGCTACTCGTCCTGGCTGTGTCGTTCGGTGCATTTGACAAATAAACCTTGAAACTTGAAAAATATATAACAGGAGGTAGGCCTATTGCCTATCGCCTATCATTGTTCTGAGAATTATGCGTCGAGTAGATAACTAAATAACGTTTTATATGACTCGGCTAGTATCATGGAAGATATACTCTGTTTTTACCAGCCATCCAACCAACCAAAACCGGAGAAATTTAAACTACCTCCGTCACTAAACTGGTTATGCACCTCCACCTTTGCGCGCGTGATGATCACATACACAACTGAGGCGCACAATTCATATTTTGGTTCAAATAACGATGTTTCTATAACATTAAATAATAAACTCAAACATACAACGTGTCATAATTATTTCGCGCACCTATTCTTTTTCAATTGAAGTAATCCAAAAGTAATCATACTTTTTTCAAAAGCATCTGTAATCCGATTACAATATTTTTGTTGGTAATGTAACGGATTATAGTTGTTTTTTTGTAATCCGTTACATGTAACGGATTACTTGTAAGATTTCTTGTAATCCGTTACTCCCCAACTCTGTGTATATATTTATACATGTATAAATACAGTGTGTGTATATATCTATCCTACCTTTTCTGTTTGGTCATAGTCAAGGTTATTCAGAACCTGCAACAGACTCTTTAGATCAGGGTTGCATTCCAACTGGCTTTGTTTTATGGCCGATTCTTTCCAGTGTGTCTAATTGTTTTCTTTTTGTTCTTTTTTTATGATTTGGTTATTTGGCAGTAGTTGTGTTGGTGTCGTCGTCCCCCCCACTCTGTTTCATGTCCTTCATTCCCCATCTCTCCCCAAATCTCTTCACTTCCTTTGTTTTTTTTGTTCCCTCTCTCCCTTTCTTCTTCTCTTTCTCTCTGTTCAATTTTACCCTATCTCTCTATGTATTCCCTTTTCTCTCCCGTTTCAGTTTCACTCAATTTTTTCTCCCTTTTCTCTTTCTCTCGGTAGTCTCTGGTGGGTTGAAAATTACTATTCTCTTCCACACCAATGCTCTGATGAGAGTGTGTGGCACACACACCGGCCTCACACACACTCCACCACACTGCATCAGGGGACATTGACATTGCTGGGAACAACTGCAGAGAAAATGGCTTTGCACAAACACACATAGAGAAAGCCATGTGAGTCATTTACCACCATTGCTCTGTATTAGGTGTAAAGAAATATATATATATATATATTTC
Source organism: Esox masquinongy (assembly GCA_016801175.1). NCBI lineage: Eukaryota > Metazoa > Chordata > Actinopteri > Esociformes > Esocidae > Esox > Esox masquinongy. Next base: position 38,985 of record JACXGI010006274.1, on the reverse strand, counting down.
ATGTTTTTTTACATTTTTGTCATTTAGCAGACACACTTATCTAGAACAACTTGAGTGTGTCAATCATAAGACAGCTAGGTGACAAATCAACATATAACAAATCATATTAGACACATTTTCACACAGTCAGTGCTGGTAGGAAGACATGCAATTTTGGGTAGATGGGGTCTTGAAGAGAGAATATGGTTAAATAAGCATAATCAGTAGATAGAAGAGAGGATTGTGAGTAGTAGCGAAAACACTGGGTAGAAGCTGAGCGGATGGATTGGGGGAAAATACTTTTAAACAATTCTTTAATGGCACAAATATGCCACTTGTCACAAATACAAAGAAATAAAAATACAAACATATGCTAATACAATAAAACCCCAAACAAAATCAACACTCATTCCCAGATCACCCAGACCAAAAATAAAGAAAAATTAGTCAGCACTAAACCGCCATCACCACCACAAAGAATACCTTTCATCCCCCAAACATGATAACATTCCACAGTATTTATTAACCAATTGAAAATCCCCATATTCTCTGTCTCAGTGAGATTCGTAGACAAGCAGCTTCTAGTGCTGATAAGGTGAAACGCATCATCTACCTTGTGAGTGTCAGGGGGACTGAGGAGGCTGCAACCAAAAGAGGAAAGGAGTGAAATTAAAGAGGCAAGCCATAGGCTGGCAGCAACCAGAAACTACCAGAGGTCAAAAACCACTACCAGTGGTCAACCAACACTAACAGAGGTCAGCCATCATCAGCAAATGAGTGCAACAAGGAGTCAAAACTTCTGGAAGAATTCTCCACGGGCACTTGGTGAACAGAAGATGACAACGACGTTGAGCTGGAATGTGACATTCACAGTGTCAAATTTAAAAGACAGAAGGAAATGGAAACCTAGTTCCACCATCACAACAAGATTATCTCAGGCTACCGCAGAACAGGGGGAGGAGCAGCAGGGGGTCAGCGCGTATGTTGCCCTGGTAACCTTTCTGAAATGTCATCATAACACCTGAAATAGAATCTGTTAAAAAAAAAAAAAAAGGGATCAACTGAAAACAGTTTACACAGGTGTGTTGAATCAGTCGCGCACACGCGCGTGCACACTGCAAGCACCAACAACAGGACAGCAATGTGAGACGGGACACACAGCGTCTTCACGATTAATTCTCACGCCGCTGTTTGATCAGAATGTCTGGTCCGTTAAGCGTCGAACCACAGGTAGAGACTAGCTGTCGCCATCTCCTCAGCTAACAGATGACACTGAAGGAGCATTAAATCAGCTATTTGTCTACGGACCGGAGTTCCCTATCTAGTGAACCTGGGAGGTGGGGCGCCATTCGGGGCACGTCCTTCACTCCTGTTAAACAGCATACTGTAACTACTAAGAGGAGAGGAGAGGAGGGAGGGCGGGCGGAGAGAGAAAGAAGGAAGTAAGATAACGGATGAATCCAGGAGGCAGATGGTTGGCTGTCAGTCTGTGGTCAGTCGGTTCTTGACAGAGAGAGTGCTTTGGCAGCAGGCACAAACGGACATTTTTTTTTCGTGAATACATCTAGAAGGCTAAACGCCTGGCGGTGAAACGCTGACGCCAAGTCCCACCGCCGTGGAATTCATCTTCCCTACTAGAAAAAGAGAAAAAACATGTCCCTCCCCCCTTCACCTCCCGCTCTGCCTCCTCCGTCATCGACGAAACCTTCCATCTACCTCCCGCTGATCTCCGCTCGCTCTGTCCCCTTCTCTCCTCTCTCTGACTCAGTTAATAAGACTCTATTAATCCCCTTCTTCAGACTTCTAGTTACCACACCAGATGCAGACAGTGCTCAGGAACCACTGCCCTCTCCGCTCAGGGCAAGGCAATTCTCTCCTTTTTTGTGGTTTCCTTTCAGTGTGTCAAACAGTTCTTTGTTTTTCTCAGTGTTTGGTTGCATAACTCTGTTGCTGTCCAGGGGCTCTGTAGGGGTCTGCTTTTGTTTGTGAGGAGTGCCCCATAGTTCAGCTGACTTCAGAGTCTGTTCTATAGGGTAGAACTACTTTCTTCAGGTGGGTGTGAACTTTAAACTCTCTCGTCTGGATCAAAAAATGATTTGATGTCGTTCTAATCCAACTCTGCGTGCATTATTTGGGGGTTTGCATTATGCTCTGAGAATTCCACATGCAAATTTGGTTACTGTGCATTTGCCCTGATGACGACATGCTGCCTCAAGGGCAAGACAATCAACTTCTCGATTGGAGTTCCAACACATTGTACGTTTTGACTTTCAGTATCTCACTCAAAGTTATCAGGACTGATGTTTCTGGCCCGGTAGCTGTGGAGTCCAATGGATTTTGTTCAAAAGAAAATTTTTCTTAAATCCATTCAATCTAATCCATTTGTGCAAACAGTTTGTTTATCGACTATTAAATCCTATCAGTAACTTGCTATTATTTGTTTCTCTGTGATTTTGGTTTAATAGTGATCTTTTTGATAATTGTGGTACAAGGTGACAATCAGACAGTTGTCATCTGCGTCCTTTTTGCTTATTTTGTTTTGTCAATTTCTGTTTTCTTTTGCTGTTTGTCAGAATATATAATGCAATGTTATTTCCTGAAAGACTGATTCCTCTTTTCTGTGAGTATAGTATCAAGCAAGTTAAAGTATCTAGGACTGAGTCGATATATTGATTACTGATTGCTTTCTGGTAAGGTGATGTTGTTTTGATCTAAATATGTTTTTGATATTGTACATCTTACTTGGCTGTCTTTTTTTGTCTTTTAGGTCTGATCTTTTTAGAAAAAAAAAAAAGATCAGACAGAGGTGTTAGAGGCTTGACAGTGAATGAGCTTAGAGAGAAATGGGTTAGTGTCTGTAATCATATAGTCTGCAGAGTTGCGGCCAAGAGATGAGCAATAGGTTAATCTTCCTGCTGTATTCTACTATTGACAAAGTACAAAACCAGGCTTCCACGGAGCTGCAAAAGATCCCTGACATGTTATTGATGGGGCTGTCAATGTTGTTAAAACAGAAACAATATGGCCTAAAATTTAATAGCCATCTTGTGTCCTCATTAGTTCAGGGTAGAAAACACAATTTTCTGCCAGTACGGTTGTTTTCTCTGGATTTGTACATTATCAGTCCTCCAGAGTGTGCGCTTCCATTGTCGGTGCTGTGTTTCTGTCACAGCAAAATTACACCAATGTCTGTATGATTTCATTTAACATGACAACTAAACTCTCCAGTCCAAAGACTGTCATAATTTAGCCAAAAAAGTTTGATATTCTAACTGATTGCAATATACTCCCTCTCCTCTCTCCCCTCTCCTCCCTTCCCTCTCCCCTCTCCTCTCTCCCCTCTCCTCCCTTCCCTCTCCTCTCTCCCCTCTCCTCCCTCCCCCGTTCCCTCTCTCTTCTTCACTTATAACCATTATAGTTCTAATGAGGCTGTGCCATTTTGGGAGACAGAGATGTGAAATATCTTTCATCTCCTGTCCTTTGTTCAATAATTGAAGTGGGTATATATGGCCGTGTGTGTGTGCGTGTGTGCGTGTGTGCGTGCGTGCATGCGTGCGTGCGTGCGTGCGCGCGTGCGCGCGTGCGCGCGTCCGTCCGTCCGTCCAAAACACTTTGCAACATGGTTTTCCTTGAATATCAAGGATATTGAATATTGGTTAAGATATCAGTTAGTCTTTACTTTATTTTTCATTTAGTAAACAAATAGACCCACAACCAATATTAAGTGTTAATCAATGAGCAGACAAACACTACACAAAAACCACTACACAACCAGGGTCAACACAAAATATAAACAGGACAAACTAAAGAACATGAACAGTCCAGAGACAAAACCAAAGTTCACACGTTTGAAACAACAGTACATTATTGGAATTACATGCATTTAAATTGACACAATATAACTGGATAACAACATTTCAACTGAAAACACATTATTGGATTACATTTAAATTGATGGTGCCTAATTGGATTATATTCATTTAAATTGAAGATACATTATCAAATTACACATTTTAATTGAGTATTTATTTGATTACATTATTTTAAAATTACAGTACATTATCAGATTACATACATTTAAATGGACACTTAATTAATAGACAGGTTTAGTGCAGAGAATTTCCAGCGCAGCACATTGCAAACCCATGCTTCACTTAGATGCCCAACGCATTGTTTTTTTAAACAATTGCAGTCCATTGCCCTGACACAAAGGTCCCTTGGGGGGCTGTTGTCCAACAACTGCAGATGACAATATCAGCATGATGGGCAACTGCATCTATATTGTTTATTCATTGGAATACTCATCGGTATGCACTCTCCCTCTCACACAGACAAACACAGAGAGACACACAGACACACACACACACATACAGAGACCACACACAGACACAGACAGACACAACTCGTTGGCCTCAGTGGGCGATCTGTTGTCTGTAACCTTAAATTAGTATTTCTCCAGCAGAATAGTTTCAGGGCCCCTTGAAACCAAATAACAGCCTGTCTTGGGAAACAATGATGGACCCATTCCACACACACACACACACACACACACACACACACACACACACACACACACACACACAGTACTACAGCTCCTATCCAGAAAAAAAGTATGAGTTTTGTAAAGCACTCGGTGACAACTGCTGATGTAAAAAAGGCTTTATAAATAAATTTGATTGAAAATTTGATAAGAGTAACAGCTAACTACTAGAAAAACAGAATGAATAGCATAACTTCTAACCTCTGACCCCTCTGTATGTTTCTAGTGGTTACGGCAGATCCTGGCCTTGTGTGGACCACCTCACTAGCTGAAAAGAGGCCCGCTGGCTACTATTCCACCTGATGAGCAGAACCGTGTCCCAAATCGCACCCTCTCCTTCACACTAGGCACAGCTTTTGACCATAACCCTATGGCCTCAGTCAGTAATAGTGCATTACATTGGGAAAGTGGACCCAGGTTTAAAGAGGTGATCTGTAGCAGTGTTTCCCAATCCTGGTCCTGATAGTAAAGACTTATGACAGGTTGATAACGTCCATCAGGTGTGTGAGTGGCACGACAACATCCGAGTCAGGTGTGTGAGTGGCACGACAACATCCGAGTCAGGTGTGTGAGTGGCACGACAACATCCGAGTCAGGTGTGTGAGTGGCACGACAACATCCGAGTCAGGTGTGTGAGTGGCACGACAACATCCGAGTCAGGTGTGTGAGTGGCACGACAACATCCGAGTCAGGTGTGTGAGTGGCACGACAAAAGCGTGTACCTCTTGGGGTCCCCAGGACCAGGATTGGGAAAGCATATGAATCTAACCTTTAGTTTAATGAAAATGTTTTTTGTTTTTTTCGCCTGTCTGGAAGAGGTCATATGTGTATTCCCCCCCATTCCCTGGGGTTAAAGTGGGAAAAAAAATCAAGGTGAATTACAGATCTTGGGGTCACCCATCACATTACGTCACCTCAATGCAAACAAGTTATTTGGAACAGTTGCAAAAAAAGTCTCTGCTGACATCAAATCACAAACCTGAGTACCTGGAGTTTAAATGTCATTGGAACTTTTTTGATTAGAACAGGGATTTATTGTTTGATGATCTTTTTGGGAACAAACAGTAGCAGTAGATTTGGCATGTGGTCATGTAGAAAAGAACCTACCCCCACTGTGAAGTATGGTGGTGAGTCTGTGAGGTTTTGGGGCTGCTTTACTTCCAAAGGCCCTGGGAACTATGTCAAGAAACATGGCAACATGAACTCTATGACGTAACAGGAGATTTTAGGACAAAACCTGTCTGCCTCTGCCAGGATGCTAAAACTGTGTTGATCTTACTGCAGGACAATGATCTATTACATACCTCTAAATCCCCCCAAAAGTAATTCACTGACCATAGCATCAGCCTCTGGGGTGAGCCGAAAAGGAGAGTCCACAAGCGAGGACCAAGGACTCTGAAGGAACTGGAGTTTCTGTATGGAGGAAGGGTCTCAAATCCCTTCCTATGTGTTTTTCCACCTCATTAAACTTAAGAGATTACTCAGACGTTTTATCTTGGCAAAGGAAGGTTGCACAAGGTAGCAGGGGTGCCAATAATTGTGGCATATTTTTTTTTAATGAAACAATTATTTCAGTTTTCATTCCATTAAAGATTAGATTCATGTAATTTTCGAGTGTTTGATACACCTAATAAACAACAATGACAATTTCTTCACTGCCTTTTGGTTCATATTTATCTAGGGTGCCATTAATTCCGGAAAGCACTATATATACGTATGTTCGTAGGTTTTGTAGCTTCCGTGCTGACCAATACTGCGCACAGAGCTTTGGGAGCAGTTTTGATTCATTCATTGCCGTGAATGTGGTACTGTCTGGTGCCGAACTTCTCGTGTCAATTACGGGCAGTGGGTGGCTCCTGTTCCATTTACTGGTGTGTGGCGCTCTTCCTGGTGCCGAAGTGCTCTTGTTCCTTTCCGACTGTCCGTGGCTCCAGTGTTACATTCTACCCATCCAGTGTGGTTCTATCCATACTGCAGAGGTTCTCCTGAGTAATTAAGGATTGTCTATGCTGCTCCTCCGTTCATTTCTGTGTGGAGCTGTCCGGGGTGTTAAAGTTATCCTGTTAATTATTGACGACGTCTAGGTCTCAACACAATCAAACGCGTGCGGTCCCACATTGTTTTTCTCTATTGAGGTCATAAAAAATACAACACCATGCGTTCCCGGGTGGCCCCGTCTGACTTCACTTTGGTCTCCATCCTGAATTAAACACCTACACAGTAAAGTCATTTTAACACAAACGCTGGTGAAAAGTAATGCACTAAATATAAAATATGCTACCCGGGCCTTGCAAGACCTGATATGATGTATAGGCCGGCATGGCATCAAAGCGTGGCCAACGCGTTTAATCTCCTATATGCTGATATTGACGCGGACGCTGATGCTCCGCCGTTTTACCTTACTATTAAGGTTTTTATATCGGATCACACTCCGTATCGGTCTGAAAGAGTGAACAGCGCTTAGCTGGATTTATGTTTTTCGGAAGTTAAAGAGCTTAGTGCTGGGCTGCTGCTGCCAGCCTCTCCAGAGCACATGGCCTGTCCAGCGGCCTCGCGGGGCTTAATGGAAATAAATACAGGCAATTCTCCTCATCAGCGATTCAACGCAAAGTAGCCATTCCTTAATGAACAGATGGATGGAGGGGGAAAAACGGTAAGGACTCTTCCCAAATTGCAACCGGTGTAGTGCACTGCTTTTGATTGGCTCTCGCTAGAAACGGGGCACAATTTGGAACGTCGTCTATGTAAATCAAATGGAGAGTGGGCTTCAACTGGAGTAGATCATCAATACTAATAGGTCTAATGTATATTTCCTTTAGGCCCTGTTTCCATTGAAGTCAAGGCGGTTTGAGCTGGCCTTTATGAAACTCGGCTCTTTTCAGTCCTATACATAAATTACTAGATCTATCAATCAAGTTGATATTATAAAGTCCTTTTTACATCAGCAGTTGTCACATAGTGCTTCCTCTGATACCCAGCCCTGAAACCCCAAAGCGCAAGATATAAGATGTAGAGGCACAAGGGCTTGGAAGAACTCATTAGAAAGGTAGGCATTTGGAACGGAACCTAGCGAGGAACTGTGCCCCAGGGTGAGGCCAGTCCTCTGACTGTGCCGGATACCTTTTAAAGGCCAAAACATTCATAAAAATAATCAAATGTTTGGCTGACTAGCAGGTAAAAAAATACCTACTCTTCCGGGGTCAATGAAAAAAAAAATTAGGCCTATGTGATTGAATTGGCTATTCACGTTGAATCAAATAGGAAGTAGCCTACTTTAGGGACAAATTATATCACCAATAACTATTAGGCCTCTTGTATTCCAAAATATGAATAATAATGACAGTGATAATGATATCATCAATGACTATTAGGTTCCATCTATTTCATATCATAAATAATAGTCATAATATAATCAAACAAATTATTAGGTCCCACGTATTTCAGACCTGCAGACTAAATGTGGTGCGCTTCTCTTTTTAGTCTGGTCTGGACCGATTCAAAACCAATCGTATAGACTTTTCAAACCAACTAACAGCACACTCGCGTCATTAGGTGATCTGACAGAAAACGCACCACCGCCGCTATGTTGAGAAAGGTGAAATATTATCCCCCCCGGCACGCTAGCCAACTGTAAAACATGCTGCGATTGGCATGACAACCATTTAGCCCAGTAGGCCAATTGTCCTCCAGGCTATGATTTCGCAAACATAAAATGATTTAATTGGCTGTCTGAATGATTACCAACAACCGGATCTCAGAGTACAATCATTGTAGTCGGTTTAACCAGGAGCCCAGCCCCACAAACAAACCCTGAATTTCCTGCAATACAATGTGCTCGGTGTGTATTGATTATCCGATTAATGCGCGGTATTTATATGACGTAATTAGCCCACACAGCTTTCGCTGTACGGCGCCTCTGCCCAGTCTTGCCGAGCAGTATCGATTTATTGGATGGCAAAAAAGGATCAGCCTCCGCATTAAGGAAAAAAATAACGATTGGCAATCCGTGTGTTATTCACTTAGTTTAAAACAAGACCACTAAAACAACGCATGCCAAACAATATCCACTGAAACGACAAGATTTGCCTGCCTGAGTTCTCTCTCTCCTTTCTCTATCGCTTTATGTCTCTTTCCCACACGCTCTCTCCTTCTGTCACATACCGACAGCCCCCTTTCACTCTCTCCGGTTCTCCCTTTCCTTTCCCTCACTCGCTTTCCTAGAACAAACATGGCTGCTAAATCGGACGGAGCAGCCGTGTCTTTGCAGAGTGACGAGAACCCCGTAACACCACCGCCACCGTTACGATGTCTGGGTACACCCGTGCTCGACCTAGGCGCCTCTCCGTACCGCTACGCCTCCAAACCCTACTCGCTTCTGGACTGCTGCTGGGTGCTGTGCGCCTTGCTTGTCTTCTTCTCGGACGGGGCCACCGACCTGTGGCTTGCCGCGGATTACTACCTGAGGCGGGACTACTGGTGGTTCGGGCTGACGCTGGTCTTCGTGGTGGTTCCCTCCGCCGTGGTTCAGGTGTTGAGTTTCAGGTGGTTCGTCTACGACTACTCTGATATCAGCGGCAGCAGCAGCGGGGCCGTCGCGGCAGTGAGTGCGGCCGCGGCAGCGGCGGCGTCTTCCTCCAGGGGAGGCGAGTGCAATTTCAGCACCAAGGGCAGCGCGAACATCTACGAACATCGCGGCGGCAGTGCTGCTACCGCTGCCGCGGTTGGATGCTCGTCGGCGGGGCAGGCTGCGGCTGGGACTGGGACTGGGAGGGGCACCCGGAGGTGTTGCAGGGTGTGCATGTGGCTGTTCCAGACTGTCCTTCACATCCTACAACTGGGCCAGGTCTGGAGGTAAGATACAGCTCATATATAATACAAAGCGGCTGCATAGTAGCCACCTGGCTAGAGGGAGGTGATCAATAGCCTATGAGACACATGTGTGAGTTGAGCGTGCATGTTGGCAGGCAGCTAGCGGTGCTCTGCGCTCTGGGTTGGCTCCCAAATAGGATATGATCGGAAACAACTGACAGCTAGTCCACTGATCAGTCGGTGGTGGAGAAGATGATTTAGACAAGTTCTTTTCTACACTTGGTCTCTATGTGGGCGCATTTGATTTTGCCCTACTAAACAGCTGATTCAGATGATGAAGACATCTCCAGTCTTAGATCGGCGTAAGTGCTATGGCAAATATCAAACCTCACACTACTTGCGGAGTTCCCCGGACCGCGTTTCGGAAACTCTAGTTTAGCCTATGACCTCATTATCATACAGATTTTGCTGAAGCCGTCAGGTTCGGTTCTAATGGTTATCAGTAATGTTTTGTTAGCATTTTTAGGCATGTCTGAGACACAGTGGGACGGCAAGCATCAAATCTACAGCAAACGTAATCGCGGGAAATTTGGTTTAATGTTCGATTATCAGAGTTGGCTCGTCAAAAGCTCTCCAACGAAACATCTCACAAGGTAGGCTAGACGGGTAGAGAGCAAGGTAGCCCACACATTTTCGCTTGTCCGTTTCGTTGCTGTTTTCGGAAAAAGATTTTACACTTTCGATGGAGGAATATTAAGTGGTTGTGGGTAAGGGACCGTCTTAAAAATTCAATCGGCAGAACTAGACTAATTGTTTAGAGATTATTTTCTAATGCAGCAACTTACATTTTTTCACCAGATTTACAATTATGAAATGTTATATCTTTTGTTTATACAAATAATAGTTTTAAAAAACAAATAGGCTGAGCCTAAATTATATTACGGATAAAAATACAATCCAAAATACGTGTAGCACTAAAACAACTTGTACTTTGATCAGTGACCTTCCTTGTCCAAAGTACAGCTACATTTCCTCTGAAAGGTACACAAATAATAAGCTTGTAGCTTTGAGAGTAGCTTTGAGTCAAAGGGACACACCACACTTGTTAGTAGATCTGCAGCTCATATGGTAGTAAGCTATTAGACATAGTTGTATGGAACAATAAATTCTGGAAAAATCAGGGAAATTGAAAATGACAAATCAAATGTGTGTACTTGAAACAAGAAGGGCAGTGACAAAGTGGTTTTACAGCTATATTTAATCTAATCTATTGAAAATAAAAGGAAATCTTTTGAGAAATATCAGATTATGAATTAGTTAACGGCTTTAACAACAGAAATATAGTTAGAATTATTTAGAATATATTTTATTTCATAAGCATACAGAAACGTGTCTGTACATATATTTCTCCTTTGATGGGGAAGGTGTTAAAAGGTACACACAAAATATTAATTTTTTTGCTAATATGCAAACAGCAGTCTTGCACTTTCATGACGGTCCCTAAACCACCGACTTGCCAGAAACCAGCATACTGTAATCGTTTGCGCTCTGCAAAAGGATATTTTCAATCGTCGATTAAATCAAATGGTGATTTTAAATACCTCACTGTCGTCTTTATTGGACTTTTCTTTGCGAGAGCTATTGACGAGCAACCTCCGAATATAAAACGTGAAACTAAATTCAGTCCAGTGCAACCATCACGGTCAAGTGCGTGTGTGTGCACGCACGCGCTCTTGTTTGTGAAAGAGAGCGGTGAAAGAGAGAAGAAACTTGTCATAATGGTAGCTGGTGGCTTCAGCTCAGCAGAAAGAGACAGCACAGTATTAGGCTATACTGAAAGGATTTTGTCGACCAAAAGGCTGTCTCTGCCCGTTGCCCTTTCTCTGCCTGGTAGGGTGGCTGGGATGACATTCTGCTGTCGGCCGGGTGATGTAGCATCCAGTGTCTCGCTCTTTTGACGCGCGCGCGTGTGTGTGTGTGTGTGTGTGTGTGTGTGTGTGTGTGTGATCAATTTTTATTTTATTTTTGCTTTGGTGTGGTTCATGGTAGTAGGCTTATGAAGATTTTCTTTAGATTTGCGTAACTTTTTACCAGAAAACTGCACCATGATTATGAAACAGACGTTAGTATTTAGGACCTGTCGATTAGAGAAATTAAGGACACTCATTGATAAATGGAACCACATAACTCCACCCCCATCATACATATTGAATGTACTGTAAGTAGACAAAGCCTACAACCTCTTTGGCCACGTATTTCCTGCCGTCTGGTCAATTCAGAATTAGCTGAGTAGTCTTTTAACCCCAGGCCTGGGGTCCTGGTCAATATGTGTGTGTGTGTGTGTGTGTGTGTGTGTGTGTGTGTGTGTGTGTGTGTGTGTGTTTCTATACTGTGCCCTTAGAGTGTGTGTGTGTTCATTGTGTCTTTAATGTGTCGTCAGTGTTTGGCTTTGATGTGTGTCTGTAGTGTGTGTCTGTATTGTGTGTCTTTAGTGTGTGTGTCGTCAGTGTTTGTGTGTTTTTGTGTGTCTTAAATGTTTGTCTTTAATCTGTGTGTCTTTAGTTTGTGTCTTTAGTGTGAATGCTTATCTTTTCTCTGAAAAGCACATTCCTACATCTTATGTCATTACTATCTTGACTCTAGTATCGTGTGTGTGTGTGTGTGTGTGTTTGTGTGTTTGTGTGTGTGTGTGTGTGTGTGTGTGTGTGTGTGTGTGTGTGTTGCATTGATCCATATTGAGGAAACTTTGTCATGTCTCAAGTGACCTGGAAGGATATGAGATCAGTCACTTTTACTGTAGTGCTTCATGGGCGTCCAGAGCTCTCTCCCACAATGCCTCTATCTCTCTGTTTCAGTCTAATGTCAGACTTCAGTATCATGTGTGAATGACTTCCCCTTTATTTAAATCTACTCACAAAATTGCCCCTAGTGGCTGGTTTGTATATAGGCATTTTCCATACCTCAATAATTGTCTGGTCTGAACTCCATCTAAAGGAGCTCGATCCTAAAATCCAGTGCTTGACTTGAATGGTCCGGAACAGCGTTACAGTACTTATAATTTTAGGCAAACAGTGTTCCGGTTCCTTTTTTTTGGCAAAAGAGCAAGCCTTATTGGAACAAACTTTATTAACACATACTTTCTGATGAACATAGTCCAATATGCGATTTGGCAGTTCCTGTACTTATTTTAGCCAAGCGCTGCTGTTGTCTGACAAGTTTGCAGTAAAATTACTGGCACCTTTGAGCAAAATACGTATAAAAAGTATGTATCAATGAAGAGCATTGATAATAAGCTGTTCTGTATTTCTCCAACTTGTGGAAAATATTGTCCTTAATCAAAAGAATCCACCAAAATTATGCACTTTTTTTTTTTCAAACTTACATCTTTAGTCAAAATAATTAGCACACTTGTTTTTGAGTGACCCTCTCCATGTACAGCTGTCTTCCGATTTTCTGGTTTGATGAGAGACACATTGGGAAGGTACTATCATGATCATCTGGAAAGGGTTGTTGTTTCCACTGTTGTTGTACTTCAAAGCAAAGAATATACATTTTTAAGTCATAGTAATTTATTTCAAGTCCAACTTTGTGTAGAGCCCAAATAACAAAAGAAAAATGCTTCAGTCCCACAGTATTTACAGAGGTAGTGTAAATCTGGATATATCATAATAGTGTTTCACTCACACACAACCATGACACACACACACACACACACACACACACACACACACACAACCATGACACACACACACACACACACTCTGACTGCCGTTGGCTGCTGAATTATTAACACCAGGGCCTTGAGGAATCTGCCGCTCAGCATGTGTGGGGGTGTGGGGCTGTCATCTGATTCCTGCCTCTCAATTTCCCTTCTTTCTCATTTGTCCTGTGAGATCAGTATGGCTGTCTGTCCAACTGTCCATCATCCTATCTGTCCATTACCATGTCTGTCCTACTGTCCTTTTCCACGTCTGTCTGTCCATCAGCCTATCTGTCTGCCTGTTCAGTGGTGGACAGTCTCCCTGTCTGTCACTGTCTGGGCATCTCTCTGTCTGTCGATCTCTCAATATGTCTTTCACACTGTCTGTTTTTCTGTTGTCTGTCAGTCTGCCTGTCACATTGCCTGCCAGTCTGCCTGTCACACTGCCTGCCAGTCTGCCTGTCTATCAGTCTGTCTTACTATCTCTCAAATGTCCCTTGACCCCCCCCCCTCTCTCTCTCTCCTTCTCTATCAATCTATCTCTCCTCTCATTCTTTCTTGCACCAATTCCCTTTCTGTCTCTTTTTTTGTTTTTTCTTATCCAGAGGGACGATCTGAAGCAATTAGCGTTAAGTGCCTTGCTCAATGGCAGTATTACAAATGTACTGCTCCTTGATTGGTTAGGGCAGTTTTTCTCCCCTTCTTTTAGTCTCTCCTCTGAACACCCGGAGAACTGAAGTACACTCACACACACACACACACACACACACACAAATGTACACCCACACATTCACACACACGCACACACACATACACACTGTTTTGACTGATGCTATTACAAAGACTCCATCAAAAATTTAATTTTTCTCTCCCCCTCTCTTTTTAAAAAGAATGTTCCTTCCAGTCCAATTCATATGATCTTTTGTTACAACCAATCTCATGTCGTTCCCAGACACAAGCACAGATGGCCCGGTGGAATAGTTTCTCATACTTGGTGCTTTTCTCATGCTTTTGAAAAATCCCCTGCAAAATTGGTATTGGATTAACTGGTACGCGTTTAGTCTACCAACCAATCATCTCACACGACATGTTCCACAGCGTTTCTTAAGGACCAATCAGTATGTGGTAACTTTGTTCTGGAATAGCTGTCTAGAAACTGCAAGGCAACTGGCATCTGCTTTATTTAAACATATTCATTGTGATTAACTAATATTGGTACAGTGATTAGTTGTGGAAAGGTTGCCGAGTGGTTTGAGCCTGACCAGGCATGCCTCGCTCTGTCTCGCACACATACACAAAAACATTTACAATGACACACACACACTAACATAGATGAACACCGAGACATGCATAACAGCACACCCACACCCATTAATTGAGACTAACACAGTACATAAACATGAATCGGCCAACACACACACACACACACACAGTTCTGACTGATGCTGTCACAAGGAATCCATCAGAAATGCCATTTCTCTCTTCCACTCTCACCTCTTGCCATCTCGTCTTTCAAAGAAACAATGTTCCTTCCAGTTGAATTCCATGGAGACAGATTGTTGTTCTGTTTTAAATACACACACACACACACACACACACACACACACACACACACACACACACTTCAGAGTATTAGTCACACCACACAGGCTGACAGGAAGTTAAGAGCAAGGGTTAGGGTTTAGGGGCAAGGGCAGGGTTAAGGGTCAGGGTTGGGGTTAAAAGCCAGGGATAGGGTTTAGGGGCAAGGTTAGTGTTTAGGGGCAAGGTTAGGGTCAAGGGGGCAGGGTTAAAGGTCAGGGTTGGGGTTAAGACCCAGGGATAGGGTTTAGGGGCAAGGTTAGGGTTTAGGGGCAGGGTTATCGTTTAGGGGGCAGGGTTGAAGGTCAGGGTTAGGGTTAAGAGCCAGGGATAGGGTTTAGGGGCAGGGTTATGGTTTAGGGGGCAGGGTTAAAGGTCAGGGTTGGGGTTAAGACCCAGGGATAGGGTTTAGGGGCAAGGTTAGGGTTTAGGGGCAGGGTTATGTTTTAACACTAGAACCGCCAGGCCTTTTTGACCCCCAGTAACCGCTAGAGTCGAACGCCGTTTGGCGTCATTAGCATACGAGTCGTCCCTATTAGCATGGACATTCTCCTCCACAGCATCACCATCCAGCCAGAACATCAGTTCATCTACTGGGTCGTCATCAAACTATATAGAAGTATAAAAAATAATGAATTACAGAATTTTTGTTTTAAATGGTAAATGAATTAGAAAAATACAATAATGTGTTTGTATTGAAGGTCTCATCATACTAAAAAAAAAAACTACTAAAAAAAGGAAACTGAAAGATGAGGTCCGAAATGATTAGGCTGTGAACAGCGCGTTTAGATCACCCGAACACAGCACGCTCCCTAGATCACCCGAACACAGCACACTCCCTAGATCACAGTCACCTGAATTCTGAACAACTGTGTAATGCACCCCTAATCACCGCCCTATATATTTCAGTTTAGTTCCCCTGTTTTGTTTGCGAGGTATTGCCAGTTTATCTGCATTCTGAGCGTTTGAAGTAGTTTTCTGTATTTGATTATTCTGGTTATGAGCGTCAGCTTATCTATTTTACAACATTGTCTCCTGCCTGCCCCTTTTGTACTGTTGCTCTGTGTGGGCTGTCTGCCTGTGTTTTTGATTCCTGCTGCCTGTCACTTGACTTCGACTCCTGCCCTGCATTCTGTACCTTGGTTTAAAAAATGGCGCTTCTGCGCTTAGAGCCGACCTCCCTACTCTGTATTCATTACAAGAGGCAGGTTTAGGGTTAAGAGGCAGGTTTAGAGTTAAGAGGCAGGTTTAGGGTTTTCTTTGTTTGTTAATGCTCCACTTTTCTTCTGTGGCATTGTGTGTCTCTATGTCTCTTCCCCTCAAATTCAAATGAATTCCAATTCAGCCGGCTTCAGTGGCCTGAATGACTAGTCAGTTTTGCCAAAGCGAAGTGATACACATAAAACCTTGTGAAACAGCATTGAAAACAACAATGGGAATAGAAGATATAAAACAACAATAAGAATAGTAGATATACAACAATAAGAATAGCAGATATAAGAATCTCTACACTCTCCTCTTTCTCCTCTTTCACTTTTTCACTTATTCTTTGTCTAACTCTCCTTCCCTTTCCCCGCTCCCTCTCTCTCGTCATTTTCTCCCCTCTCTCAAATTCAAATTTATTCAAATTGAGCATGCGTTAATGGCATCCAAGACTATTTACTGTTCCCAAAGTGAACGACTAAAAATGAAAACAGCAGCAACAATAAGAATTGTATATATAAAAAAAGCTTAAAAAATGGTAGATTTAGAAATCTCTATTTTCACTCCATCCCTCTCACCCCCCCCCCCCACAGTCGCTCTGAGCGCTCAGAGTTTCTCCTTTAGATGTATTTCTGTTCCAGCACTGACTGTGTTCTGTAACAATGGAACGGAGATTGATTAGTAGGGAGCAGCTTGTAATACAAGACAATATCAAACAGGAGACCCTGTAACATGTGTTGTGAATTCAGATCCCGCTGAGAAGTTTTAAGAGGTTGGTCGTTGTCTGCCCAGTGAAGTTTTCCCGGAGCACACTGATCACTGAGATTTACGAGACGCGTTCAACGCGATTCCCTAGGCTCAGTTTTGGCGTACGAGATGGGACAATGTGACAGGAGATTTACGGATTTCTCTGGTGTGAACTGGGGCTTTAGTTCAAGAGTCCAGCTGTCCACAGATTGTCGGTCATCTTTCAGGCTGAAATGTCAATCATTGTTCAATAAATTTTTCCTGCAAGTATCTTTCTCATAACTGAGTATTGAATATATTTTTCAGTTGAGCCCTGACACAGGAAGTAGCATTGTAAAACACAGGACTCAGCAACATAAAAACTCAACTTTAAGAGTTACAATAGAGCTGGTGTATAGGGGGTGTTTAAAACGGCATGCAAAAAAAAAACATGAACCTGGCAGATGGAAGTCGATCAGTCAGGTGACTTTCAAGTTTCCATCACCCCGTTAGCTTATTGAATATTGCCAGTCTTTCTACTTAATCAAAACACCTAACTGACAATATAATCTGTAATATACTACAGTGAAGCACGAAGGGAGATATTCAGACAATAATAATATTGGTATTAACACATTAGCTACAGTATAAGGATGTTTGGTAGCTAAAGCAGTCAGCTTTTCTCAATGTGAAGCTAGCTTGTTGCTTTTTTTAAACTACCTCTGGCATGTAGTAACGTCATATTAGCTCATTTGCTCGATCAGATGTTCCCAAACAAGGGGTCACGACCCCATGTGGGGTCACCTGATATGAAATTGGGGTCGGGGGAGAATGAATTACAATTGACTCTCATAGCCGCAAATAAAAAAAATAACGATTATATAATTTTTCTTCACATGGTTGGGGTCGCGAGAATGTTTAGATATCGAAATGGGGTCGTCAGACAAAAAAGTTTGGGAACCCCTGGGCTAGATTAAATTGTCTACTAGGTGACATTACTATTAGGTCCATTATTGTGTAACCGACTGCACACTGAGGCAAACAAACTTTCATACACAAGGATCTTGGGTTGATAGTTTTAGTGTCAGCTGTAGCAGGAAGATATCGCAGTAAATAACAGAATTTTGACAAGACAGTCACGGCATTCACTAATGGGACAGAGTACACGATATCGTTCAGCTAAGGGGTTGGCCTAGTCTGATGAATCATGTGGCCAAGTCTGATGAATCACGCTTCCTTTTACATCACGTGGATGGCCGGGTGGAGAACACATGGCACCAGGATGCACTATGGGAAGAAGGCAAGCTGGCGGAGGCAGTGTGATGCTTTGGGCAATGTTCTGCTAGGAAACCTTGGGTCCTGTCATTCACGTGGATGTTACTTTGACACGTACCACCTACCTGAGCATTGTTGCAGACCATGTGCACCATTTCATGGCAACGGTATTCCCTGATGGCATTGGCCTCTTTCAGCAGGATAATGCACCCTGCCACAAAGCAAAAATGGTTTAGGAACGGTTTGAGGAACACAACAATGAGGTCAAGGTGTTGACTTGGCCTCCACATTTCCCAGATCTCAATCCAATCGAGGATCTGTGGGATGTGCTGGACAAACAAGTTCGATCCATGGAGGCACCACCTCGCAATTTACAGGACTTAAAGGATCTGCTGCTAACGTCTTAGTGCCAGATACCACAGCACACCTTCAGAGGTCTAGTGGAGTCCATGCCTCGAAGGGTCGAGGCTGTTTTGGCGGCAAAAGGGGGACCTACACAATATTAGGCAGGTGGTCATAATGTTATGGCTGATCGGTGTATTTCCTGACAGTGATTTTTATTTAACAGATGCATTATTTGTGTATATATTTGTGACTCGCTACTGTTTACAACATTTTGATAGAAATCTATCTCCATACTAGTGCCTATTTTTGTGTAATTTCGTATTCTCATCAAATTCACCTTTTGCACCTTGGTTTTGCAGTTCTGCAGGCCCTCCAATCTGGAAACATCAGAATAAAATTATTTACAGTAATTTCAGGTTCTTCTGCAACATGTTCTAAGACGATGGGGCAGTAAAGTTAAAAACTAGACGCTGTTCTGGTATATGGGATAGATTAAATATAGTATGTTAGCCTGCAGTGTCCACAACTCACTAATTTGAATAAAGGGCGTGAATTATGCTCTCTACTGTCCTGACCAGTGGGTCTGCCATACACTTAAGGAAGGCCATCCTTCTAACCGATATTAGGTACTGATGGAACTGAGGCATACACGTTATGATAGCTGTCTTTCTGCATAAATCATTTGGTTGTTAACCAGAATGAATCTCTGGAGGCAGCGCTACATTGGATTTGAAAGAGAACCCTAGTTAAAACTCAGTGTAAATTATAAACAGTCATAATTATAATATGTAATAATACAGTCATAATTTCAGAAGCAGCGAACAGATAACCTTAAGAGACACGCCTGTTTTTTGTTTTTTTTACTCTCCAAACACACAATATGGTTAATTAAAACAGTTTATTGCTAATCATATAGTATTTGACTTGTACAATACAGACCAATGCGGAAGGCTGGCAGGTTTCAGGAGTAGGAGCCAAGTCGGGCAAACCAACGCCATCACCAACCGGCCTGACCAAAGACCTGATTCTAATGGGGGAGCACTTGTATTGTGGTGCATTTGTGCTCAAAAATTTGTATACCCTTGGAGAATTGGTAATATACAGCTCCGGAAAACATTAAGAGACAACAGCACCTTTTTCTTTCCTTTCCAAAAAAATTTGAAAATGATGGTTTTAAGTGAGGAATAGAAGGGTTAAAATTAAGAGACCACTGCAAATTGAACGCTTCTGTTCCTCACTGAAAGCTTTCCTTTTCAACTTTTTTGGAAAGGAAAGAAAAAGGTGCAGTGGTCTCTTAATTTTTTCCGGAGCTGTATGTACCATTTGTGAAGAAAACATGAGTGAGCAGGCAAAACACGTCTTTTATTTCTTATGGGATTCACATTCCACTGTAAGTCATAACAGAATGGCACAATCATAAAACAAAACATGGCAACAAAGAAAAAAATTGACCCCTGTTCAAAAGTCTGCATACCCTTAGTTCTTAATACTGTGTATTGCCCCCTTTAGCCTTAATGACAGCGTGCAGTCTTTTGTAATAGTTGTCTATGAGGCCCTGAATTCTTGCAGGTGGTATAGCTGCCCATTCGTCTTGGCAAAATGTCTCCAGGTCATGCAAAGTCTTTGGTCATCTTGAATGAACCGCACGTTTGCGATCTCTCCAGAGTGGCTCGATGATATTAAGGGCAGGAGACTGTGATGGCCCCTCCAGAACCTTCACCTTTTCTGCTGTAACCACTGGAGGGTCAACTTGGCCTTGTGCTTAGGGTCATTGTCGTGCTGGAAAGTCCAAGAGCGCCCCATGCGCAGCTTTCGTGCAGAAGAATGCAAATTGTCTGCCAGTATTTTCTGATAACATGCTGCATTCATCTTGCCATAAATTTTCACAAGATTCCCTGTGCCTTTAGAGCTCACACACCCCCAAACATCAGTGAGCCACCACCATGTTTCACAGTGGGGATGGTATTCTGTTCACTATAGGCCTTGTTGACCCCTCTCCAAACATAGCACTTATGGTTGTGACCATAAAGCTCTATTTTGGTCTCGTCACTCCAAATTACAGTGTGCCAGAAGCTGTGAGGCGGGTCAAGGTGTTGTCTGGCATATTGTAACCAAGCTTTTTTGTGGCATTGGCGCAGTAAAGGCTTCTTTCTGGCAACTCGACCATGCAGCTCAATTTTGTTCAAGTATCTTCGTTTTGTGCTCCTTGAAACAACCACACCCTCTTTTTCCAGAGCAGCCTGTATTTCTCCTGAGGTTACCTGTGGCTTTTTCTTTGTATCCCGGACAATTCTTCTGGCAGTTTTGGCTGAAATCTTTCCTGGTCTACCTGACCTTGGCTTGGTATCAAGAGATCCCTGAATTTTCCACTTCTTAATAAGTGATTGAACAGTACTGACTGGCATTTGCAAGGCTTTGGATATCTTTTTATATTCTTTATTACCTTGTTCCATTACTTTGTTACGGTGGTCTTTTGACAGTTCTATTCTACTCCCCATGGCTCAGTATCTAGCCTGCTCAGTGCATCCAGGTGAGAGCTAACAAACTCATTAACTATTTATACACAGACACTAATTGCAATTTAAAAAGCCACAGGTGTGGGAAATTCACCTTTAATTGCCATTTTCACCTGTGTGTGTCACCTTTTGTGTCTGTAACGAGGCCAAACATTCAAAGGTATATAAACTTTTCAAGGGTATATAAACCATTTGGGTGATTTCAGTAATCATTATGATGTAAAAAGGAGCCAAAAAACTATGTGATAATAAATGGCTTCATATGATCACTATCCTTAAATAAAAGACAGTTTTTTTTGCATGATCAATCATATTTTCAAAATCATTGCCAAAATTTCACAATATCTGCCAGGGTATGCAAACTTATGAGCACAGCTGTAATAGAAGAACTCCTGGCTGAGCTCAATCATTTTTTCAGTGTTCTGAATCACTATTCAGACATGCAGCTTCTCTTAGCTTTTATGGTGTCCTCATTTCAAATTGCATCACAGTTTTTCAATTCAACTGTTTGAAATGCTAAATCATACGCATCCGTTATGAATGTCTGCACAATTAATTCAGTCTTAGTATTAATTCCCTGGAAGAGCCTTTCGTAAAACCTGATTTCAAAATCATTGATTGCAGATCCAGACGCACATATGAACTGAAATGGTGTGTTCGTGGGAAAATGTTAGGTCTGTGTTTAGAGCACTGCTTGTGTTCATACTGTAGCAGGCTGTCAGCAAGTTCAACTGTCCGTGTGTGAATAGACGAATCAGGAGAAGCAGTGAAGACCAGAGTGAGACAATGTGAGCCAATCACAGCCTAATCTCTGCTCTTTTTGTTTCCTCAGCTTCCATTTAGGGCTGGTTGTGCGATTGCATTCTAAACCATTCCTCTAATCCATGACAACAGCTGCCTCTCCTCAACCTTCCTGTCAACTGCCTGTACAAAACAATACTACTCAAAAATGAACATATCTAATGAACCACCACAATAATCCACCAGACTAGAGCGCTGATGAACCACTAGACTAGAGATCTAATGACCCACTAGACTAGAGCTGTAATGATCCACTGGATTAGCACTCTAATGGTCCTCGTGGCTAGAGTTCTAGTGATCCACTAGACTAGAGCTCTAATGATCCAGTATAATAGAGCAATTATGAACCACTAGGCAAAAGTTCAGATGATCCACTAGACTAAAGTACTGATGACCAACTCTGGGTTCTAATTTTATTGATTTATTTTACCTGGTCAGTATGCTAAGAACACATTATCAGTAACAACCTGGGAGCAAGTAGGATTAACTGTCTTGCTCAGGGTCAGAACAACAAGGTTTTTTGATTAGCCACTACAAATCTCGAATTAAGCACTGGGTTGGAGATCTGTAAAAATGCTGTCATGAAAGATATTACGATAAAAAAAAACAAATTTTACACTCCAGGTCTTCAGCATTTTACGGACTGATTTCTTGCAGTGGGTACAAAACAGCTGGTGATTTAATGTCATTTTTGTTTGTAAACAATGAAAAGAGGGAGCCTTAAACCCTGTGTGTAATGTTTGCTTAGAATTTCAGTTTGTGTTTGTTTATTTTTGTTTTCAATGTTACTCATTATATGTGAATTATTTTCCATTTGCTTTGGCATTGTAAAGAAATGTTTCTCATGCCTTTTAAATCAAAATTAAATTAAACTGAGAGGTCTAGAGAGGCGAGAGGGGGAAGGAAAGAGATGAGTGAAGAATTCTAGCAGACACCAGCAAACCACATTATTTTTAAATGAATTGAACTGTTTATTTCTGAATCCATTAATTTAATAATCTTCAGTCGCCCTGTGAGCATTTACAGATTGTTTGTGTCTTGGTGGTTCTGTTGGTTCTCCTCTCATACTATTTATTTCCTATAAAAGCTCAGTACACAAACACATGCACACACACACACGCACACAAGAACAAAATTCTCTCTGTTGTTGATTCAATTCACTTTCAAGAGGATTCATGGGAAACATGTTTACATTGTTAAGGCAAATTGAAAGAAAAATACAACAGTGAAATCTAAAATTCCTAGTAAACACGTCAGCTTGTCTCTCGCTCTCTCGCTCAGTCTAATCTTTGAAAGGCATTTCTACACTGACCAGTTGACAACACAGCATTGGCATTAAGGTTTCTTTCTCATTCATTCTGCCTCAAGTTGTGGAATGTTTTAGATGGGCTGATGATGTACTAACCCTCTTCCTGTCCTCTTTTTGTGACTATAAACGGTGGGTCTGTCCTCACCCCTCTTTCAGCTTTGCTTTCTTTTACCGTATTTTACCATTTAAGTATGATAAGGACAGATTCTTTACAGCAACACCTTGGGAGCAATTTGGGTTGACTGTCTTGCTCAGGGACAGAACGCCAGGGTTTTTGACCACAACAGCTCTGTGGTTAAAAACCAGTGACTTTTCGTTTTCTTGGCCGTACGTTCTTGACATCTAGACTTCCCTGCCGCTGTTCTCTATACTTTTCCATTTACTCCTCTCTCTTCCTTTCTGCCACTCAATCAGCTCCCTCTAACTCCTCCCTTCCTGACCCCAGCTTCCAGAGCACTGCTCACTTATCTCCATCCCTGGCGTTTACTGGTTCGCAGAGTGCTCCTTTCACATTTTACAAAAGCTCAGCTGTGCCTCCTGTTCGACAGAATAAGTCTCAATTTATCTCCCTTCATCGGATCCTGGTGGCGTCACGGTCGCTGCCTCATTACGGCTGCTGTTAACCTGCCATTTTGAGTCCCGCAGAGTTTTCTCTGCTGTGCAGTTGAGCTGCAGAGGTGGCCAAGGGTGTACTTCAGCAACGCTGACGATACTAAACAACATGTCGTGTGTCTCAGTTTGGATTGATTTGGATAAACCCTTCGGCTCTGTCAACCATCATATCTTATACAATAGACTTGGCATCCTAGGGTGTCTGAATAATGTCCAAGCTGGTTTGAAAAGATTTTTCTGAACATGTAGACTGTGTCAAATCTGAGGGCCTGCTGTCTAAACCACTGTATTTACAGGAGTTGATGAATGTTTGTGTCTTGGGTCAACACTGTTCTCTGTGTATTAATAATGTTGTGCTTGCAGATGGTAACTTCTGTATCCCAGGACTGCTGCCTCACTACTGATTCACTGCTGCCTCACTACTGATTCACTGCTGCCTCACTACTGATTCACTGCTGCCTCATTCCTGATTCACTGCTGCCTCATTCCTGATTCACTGCTGCCTAACTACTGATTCACTGCTGCCTAACTACTGATTCACTGCTGCCTCACTACTGATTCACTGCTGCCTCATTCCTGATTCACTGCTGCCTAACTACTGATTCACTGCTGCCTCACTACTGATTCACTGCTGCCTCACTACTGTTTCACTGCTGCCTCACTACTGTTTCACTGCTGCCTCACTACTGTTTCACTGCTGCCTCACTATTGATTCACTGCTGCCTAACTACTGATTCACTTCTGCTTTATTAATGTTTCATTACTGCTTTATTAATCCTTCTTTGCAACCTAACTACTGTCACTACTGTTTCATTCCAGCTTTACTAGCGCTTCATTACTGCTTCATTACTTCATAACTGTTTCTGGGTAGCTAGTTCTCTGTGTAAGACTGTGGGTCAGCAGAGTTGAGTCATCATAAGAGGAAACTAGCCAGAGCAGAGGAGAGCCAAATTAAGACCCAGAGTAATTCAGACTTAGAAGTACAACAAAGCAGATAGAAGTAAAGGGATTCAGGTAGAGACGTTTAGTAATTCTGACTTGAACGGTCAATTATTCTGCCTTGGACGGTCAGTAATTCTTCCTTGGACGGTCAGTAATTCTGGCTCAGACTGACAGTCATTCATAATAAATGGTTAACTGAATTACAAGAGAGGAGGTGGGGGGAGAGGAGGAGATGCCCGAGAATGGGAAAGGAGGAGAGCGGAAAATAAGAGAGGGAAAGAGAAGGGAAAGGTGAGGAGGAGAGGGAGTGGTCTACGTGGGGGGCGCCAGGCATATTACAGACGGCATAAAGGTCCCAGAATCTTTTAGCCCCTAAAGCACAAAGCTCCTCTCCTCCCACGCTGTCATGACAACTACCAAATCTGTCATGACAATTTAATAAAACAGGGAGAAGGCGGGTGCTGTCTGTGTGTTTGCTGGGTCCCCATGTGAGACAATACACACCGGGGGACATTCAGATCTTCTCAAAAGGAGAATAAAGAAAAACCTGTTCTCCCCACAGACCACTTGTATTCCATGCTGGCGGGAAACTATAACGTTTACTTTATTATTAGTAATGTGATGAGGGGACAGAGTTGGAGTGAGACTAGAGAGAGGTAGAGAAATAGAGAGAAAGAACTGGAAAAAAGCCACCAAAAGTATATACTTTTCACAGGGCAATGGGGTACAAATCTTGCTGCGGTCACTGCACATTGTATTATTTCATATAACATATAGGGGAGCATATCAATGTTTGATTTGATTTTAAATTATTTCTGGTAGTATATGATTCTTGGGAAATGTGTGTCTAATGTGGTCATATGTAGGGCAGAAGAAAGTGCAGTTCAGATTCCACCTAATTTTGTTGGCAGTATGCACATACAGTAGCCTGTCTTTTGTCTAGAGCTAGGTGGTCTGCCTATGGCGGCCTCTGCCGACAGCAAGGCCATACTCACTGAGTCTGTAAACAGTGAAGGTTTTTCTTTACTTTAGCTTGGTCACAGCTGTAAGGTATTCAGAAAAGAGATGTAAAATTTCATACCCATCTTAAGGAAAGTGGCTCCCAAATGAGCCAGCTGGTTTCGGGGCTCTTTTTACAAACTCAAAATGTGAAAACAAAAAGAGAACTTTTTGCCCAACATAGAACTATTTACTGCTGTGTTCTCTCTGTTTTTGTTTTCTCATGAATTTAAGTTTATGAACAGAGCCTCAAAACCAGCTGACTCATTTGAGTCACTTTCCTTAAGATGGGTATTTTAATAATCGTGGATATCATCCAAATTCTGCTCTGTAGACATTATTTTGGGTTTTGCGTTAGTATATGTTTTGCATTATTCTACATGCAGTCTGAAGTGGGAGTCTGTTTGCAGTATTCTACATGCAGTCTGAAGTGGGTGTCTGTTTGCAGTATTCTACATGCAGTCTGAAGTGGGTGTCTGTTTGCAATATTCTACATGCAGTCGGGTGTCTGTTTGCAGTATTCTACATGCAGTCGGGTGTCTGTTTGCAGTATTCCACATGCAGTCTGAAGTGGGTGTCTGTTTGCAGTATTCCACATGCAGTCTGAAGTGGGTGTCTGTTTGCAATATTCTCCATGCAGTCTGAAGTGGGTGTCACTTTGCAGTATTCTACATGCAGTCTGAAGTGGGTGTCTGTCACATTTCAAGGCCCTTCTTTATTCGTACATCAAACAATTCACAACCTCCTAAAAGTTACCTGTATTATTGATGTTTAGACAGAAGTACAGTATGATAATCTTTTAACTTCTCTAGTGCTACAGCATCTAGATTTAATTTATTTTGAGTTCTTGGCATCTGAACCTTTTTTGTCTCACTGAGATTCCCCGTCGGTCCCAAGTCTGATAGAATTGCTGCAGAAGATCTGAATCCTGCTCATCATCTGCAACCAGTTGACATTTCATTTTCGAGAGCGGTAGGTTGAGGCTGTCTAATGAGCCTAGCCTGGGCAATTAACACACTTCATAACCTTTGTAAAAAAGCACTGGCGATGATGGTCATAGGATGCTGTTCACACAGACTCCCCTTAATCAGTATTGGGGTTTGAGGTAACTAGACCATAGTTCCACAGATTGGGGAGTTTGAGAACGGCTATTTTAAAATCGTTGTCTGTAACTTATAAAATAGTTGTGTTCCATCACAGGTCCTTCTGGGTGTAATGGTGTGTCTGTGCTCATTCAGTGTGATTGAAGAAGCCAATGAGTTCAGGTTGTTCCATAAATACTCTAAAGGGTTCCCTGCTTTTTTGTCCTTAATATGCTAACACAAACACACTGTCGCGCAAACACACAGTCACACAAACTGTCACACACACACACACACACACACACACACACACACACACAGTCGCACAAACACACAGTCATAAAAACAGTGTCGTACAAACACACGGTCACATAAACTGTCACATACTCACACTGTCACAAACAGAGTCACACAAACTGTCACGCACACACACACACACACACTGTCGCACAAACACAGTCACATAACACACTTTCACACAAACACACACTGTTGCACACACACCCACACACACACAAACACACACTGTTACACAAACATACAGTCACACAAACTGTTACACACATCTGCAGACACACACACATGCACACAGCGGCAGGAAGAACTGAGCTCTTGTAACCTTGAGCTCGACCTTTTAAAAACGGTCCCATTGCTCCAGCAGACTTCTATAGGATCCAGCCACATTGCGACTATAATAGGCATTTGACTTATAGAGAGGATTAGAGACAAGATAAAAGAAAATGAGAGGGGGAGACAATAGAAGAGGAGGAGAGAGGGGAGACAGTAGAAGAGGATGAGAGAAGGGAGACAGTAGAAGAGGAGGAGAGAGGGGAGACAGTAGAAGAGGAGGAGAGAGGGGAGACAGAAGAGGGAGAGAGAGATAGACATTAGATAAGGAGAGAGGGGGAGACAGGTGAGAAGGAAAGAGGGGGGAAAATGAGAGTAAGAGAGGGGGGAGACACAAGAGAAGGAGAGACAGAAAAGGTGGGAAGGACAGATGGATTTTGAAGAGTGCTTGTTAAGAAGGAGAAAATGTAAATATATAAAAAGAAGTAGAGAGGAGGAAGTGGCAGAGAGGAGGAAGTGAGAGCAAGTGCCAAATCTAGTTCCCTGACAGCTATAACTGTTAACCAGGTGCTCTGGTAAGTGTGACGGGAAATCGAACCCAGGTCTCTCACAGGAGTGCATCTTCAGACCAAAACAACTTTATTTGTACAAAAAAATGTTTTATGTTTCCAGGGTTCCCTTTAACACTAGGACTGCCAAATGCCAATGGGAATTGGCGTTTGAGTTTGTAATTAAAATAAAACTGCCATTTTGAAAGCTACACCCTCCTCCTTCCATGACTTTTCCTAAATGGGCGTATATTATATTGTTCCATTGTCCGAATTCTAAACTTACAAAAGGAAAACTATTTAGAGACTTTTTACCTGTTTTCTTTTACCCTATTTTCCGACTTAATCGGCCAACAGCCCACACCACTTACCGTTGGTACCCAGGCAACCTGCCTCAGTCCATCTTAAATGAGCTCGGGCCCAGAGAAGGTGCCGGCGTTTCTGGATCTTATTTATATCTGGTTTCTTCTTTGCATGGTAAAGTTTTAACTTGCATTTGTGGATGTAGCGACATACTGTGTTCACAGACAATCGTTTTTGGCAGTGTTCCTGAGCCCATGCAGTGATGTCCACTGCAGAAACGTGTGTGAGGTCGTTCTCCGGTTCCGGCCCTACTGTAGACAGCACCATGGTGCAAGTGTGCGCAACTCTCCCCTCAGGTCGCAATCACCTGAATTCTAACCACCCGTGTTTGTTCTGTGTTCCCTATTTAGTTCAGGTCTGTGTTTCCTTTCAGTTGGGAGGTATTGTTTTTCTTGAGTGCACATTTACTAAGCGCATGTTTTCCTCGTTATAGAAATTCTGACTGCCTTCCTAGTGTCCTGATCTGTGCCTGCCTTTTTCTGACCACTGTTTTGTGGATCATCGTATTGGTTCTTCAGCTCCTCTCCATCCGACACCCATGTACTGACCTTCTGCCTGCCCATCGATGACGTGCCAGCCTGCTCCTTGGGTTCTGTTGGATTTTGAATAAACATCCTGAGCTTGGGCCCAACAACCTCTCTGTTGCTCCGAGTGCATTCCTTACATTGTGTCTGTTTTTAATGCAGTGCCGCCTGAGGGCCCAAATATCACAGCCATCCAATATTGTTTTTCACGTTGAGAAACGTTATTCATAAATTGTTGCACTATTTGTCTTTGCAGTCTTTCACAGAGTGGTGAATCCCTCACCATCTTTACTTATGAAAGGCTCATCATCTTTGGTATGCTCTTTTTACACCCAATCATGTTACTGACTTGTTGCCAATTAATCTAATTAGTTGTGAGATGTTCTGCCAGGTTTTTTTTTTTTTTTTTGCAATATACAACTTTTACAGTCCCTCTGCCAGCTTTTTTGAAACTGGTTGCTGGCATCAAATTCAAAATGGATATCTATTTTTCAAAAAACCATAACATTTCTCAGTTTCAACATTTGATATATTGTCTTTGAACAATTTTATTTTGAACATAGGGTTTAAATTATTTGCACATCATTGCATTCTGTTTTTCTTTGTTTTACACAGCATCCCAACTTTTTTAGAAATAGGGTTATAAGAGTTCAGAGGGGTTTTGCACAGTCAATACATGGGTCTCAAGTGACATGACTCAGTTGTGGTGTTATCTTTTGGGCCATGAAGTACACTTATATTTATAATATTTAAGATTTCTATTCATACTGTCCATATTCCCATTTCTACATTATTTGAAATTGCTTTTGGACACTTATGTATATTTTGTATTTTCTGTTATTATTTTTGCTTTATATAGATACTTAATTACTTACTACGTAGATGTCGTGTGCCATATCACAAGAATTTCAGTGTTCAGAATGACGGTGCACTTGACAAATAAAAGACTTTGACTTTTGACTTTGAATGTTGTCATTCTTTGTCCAGCAAGTCTTAGTTGTGCCATTGTACATTTTGCTAAGGAGTTTTGCACCTCAACAATCAATATGCATTATGGAGACAAATGCTGATGCACGGACAGATTTTCCTATTTTGGATAATTCAGGGGCAGCATGTTTACAAAGTTAAGCAGTTAACTTTACTGTATGTTGACTATCTAGCTAGCTATGAAAGCATAAGGAAAGCATATTGGGTTGTGTCGGTGCAATGACTTTTAACGTTACATGTGCAATTGCACGTGAATGTTTTCCGCCAGCTGCTGAATTAGTAGCTGTCTTGCAAATACTTTTGGGGAATTGAGTTGAGATGAAACACAAAATTTTAATGTCACTTTACAGCTCTTTTGAATGACGTACATCTTATTTTACAGTTTAGTGTAAACTATCGACCTAGCTAGCTGGCTATGCATCTTGGAACCCGAACAGCCTAGCAGCTTTCGAATCCCCACTTAGTGATTGGTTCACCCAAGTGAGCATCGGGCTTTTAGGATCTCAGTGTCACAGCACATATGAGCTTAGTCTGTATAAATGTCGACTCAGCATTGCAATTACTGTATGTTCCTGTGCTGTCCACCTGATTCAGTCAGACAGTTGGAGATGGCTGTTCCTGCGTTGTCCGCCTGATTCAGTCAGACAGTTGGAGATGGCTGTTCCTGTCACGGTTCGGTGACGTTCAGCGCCACCGTGCCGTGCATCCCCTGTTCCCGTCACACACAAACACATCCCGGACTTGTTTCGTGTCACATGTCTTCAACTATTCACACCAGGTCCCAATCATCTCATTAGTATGTGTTTAAATGTTTCCCCTCTGCTCCCCACTGTGGTCGATCATTGTTGTTGCTGTCTGTATGTAACACGTAACCGGTGAGTGCTCCTGTTTGCTGTTAAAATATCAGCCCCTTTATTTTCATGAAGTTTGTGTGAAGTGCTCGGTGTTTCTTTTCTATTGAATTCACTACATCGACTGCCACACAGCCTGCGCCTGGTTCCTTCCTCTCCACCACTACACCATTCGTGACAGTTCCTGCGTTGTCCGCCTGATTCAGTCAGACAGTTGGAGATGGCTGTTCCTGCGCTGTC
>JACXGI010006273.1:10751-42816 GCA_016801175.1 Esox masquinongy | reverse complement strand
TGTCTTCACTGTGTTCCATGGCATATCTAATGTTTGGAAATTCTTTTGTACCCTTCACCTGACTGATATCTTTTAACAATGAGATCCCTCTGATGCTTTGGAAGCTCTCTGTGGACCATGGCTTTTGCTCTGAGATGCAACTAAGAAAATGTCAGGAAAATCCTACTAGAACAGCTGAACTTTATTTGTGATTAATCAGTCACTTTAAATGATGGCAGGTGTGTAATGACTTCTATTTAACATGAGTTTGAATGTGATTGGTTAATTCTGAACACAGCCACATCCTCAGTTATAATGCAACCAGGTTATTGTAAGCAGGTTATGCAACCAGGTTATTGTAAGGTTTTTATTTTTCATTTTTCCCCCTTGAAGATTTCAGTTTGTTTTTCAATTGAATTGTTCACATTATAGGTCACATTAAGAGTGGAAAAAGTTCTGACATGATTTATTTTTGTCTCATTCTTTTACATCACAAAAACCTAGCATTTTAACAGGGGTGTGTAGACTTTTTATACCCACTGTAGTTCTCTTTAACCCTATTTTATTTCCAGGGGAAGGTTGTGCCTGCATCTTCTATTATATGTAACAAGTGAACATGGGGTGTAGGTGTTTGTTGCGGTGAAGTTAAAAACCTCAGTCCACATGTTCAAGCAGAAGGTTAGATTAGATTCAACTTTATTGTCATTGAACAGTACAAGTACAGTACAATGAAATGCATGTGTTTGTTGCGATGCAGAAGCTTATATAGTAAAGAATAAAAAGGGTCCTTCTTCTGGAATTCAACGAAACAAGTCTTCTCCATAGGGTATTTCCAATAAACCTGCACCAAACAA
Source organism: Esox masquinongy (assembly GCA_016801175.1). Classification (NCBI taxonomy): domain Eukaryota; kingdom Metazoa; phylum Chordata; class Actinopteri; order Esociformes; family Esocidae; genus Esox; species Esox masquinongy. The sequence goes on along the minus strand of JACXGI010006273.1, from coordinate 41,983 downwards.
AAAGGAATATTCAAATAAGCCATTCCTAAAGTCTTTCAAGATTGTTATAGGAGATGCTGAAAATTGTTTAGTCTTTGTTGGAAAAAAAAATTGGTACAAAACTAATAATATTACTAATATATCCTAATACATCTGACTCAATTTGTATCTATATGTCCTGAGAACCATTACATGGTTTAGAAAAATAACTTTTTACGTCAGCAGTGTACATCTATAATTGAATGTGTTCCAAATAAGTTATGCAATTTTGAGGGACGAAGTAAACGTATCTAATTCTGGCAATATAAAATAATTCAATAGATTGAGCCCAACTAGGAAAGAGACACAACGTCTGGATACACGACATTTAGTCTGTGTGCATACATTAATCATAGACAGGAAGGCTACATTCAAGTAGATTAAATCACATAGATTACATTGAATGCATTGTCTCTGTATTACATAACATGAAACATATTGGAGAACAATTCCCTTCATGGAAAACAGAGGAAGTCAGAAATCAACAATTTAATTTTAACAATAACCCTCCATGTATACAGTACCTGGTTGATACAACTTCACATCTGTTCTGATTCTTCTCACAGTAGGTGGGCTTCTCCCACCTCCACCTCATATTTCCATCTCCACTGAGGAAGGCAGATATTACAATTGTTGCTGGAGATGTATTTCACTTTACTAGACCGTTTTTTGGTGCCAGACATCTCTTCTCACCGCAGTCTTCCTCCCAACAACACCTCATTCATTCCACATCAGCTCTGGCATCTCCCTCTGGGAACAAGGTCTGATCACCCTAATTCACAATTATGGAGACAAGTGTCAGGACACCCTCAGCGCAAAGGCTGGTTGGGCAGCTCTTGGCAGCTGTATGGGTACTGCATCATCAAATGTGACACAGTCCGTCATAGATTCTGAGAGCTGATGGCTCGAGTTCTCCTACCTCCCCAATGCCGCATCCCAGTGACCTCCACTTGCTGGGCAACAGTTGCCTGGAGGATCTGGATAGAGCCCTTCATGTAGCAGAGGCCAGAACAACGGGGAAAAGGGCAGAACCTAAAAATTAGTGATCTTTTTGACCCTCACTGTATTGGAACAATGTTCCGAGACGTATTCCGAAACACTTGTCACATGATGCCAAGTGTCTTAACACTTGTCAGGTGATATCAAACAAAACCTGTGTCTGTCTGAGCACAGGTGTCGATACTTTGAAATGTCAACTTCTAAAAGACACCTAATTTTTGCAAGTACAAACGTGTTTAACCATACTAACTACAGCAGTGGTCTAGTGTGCAATGTCGCCAACTTTTAAGCAACGCTACTTTACACAAGATCAATTCCTGATGAAATTTGCAAAACATTCTCAATTGAAACATCACTCTTTATTGTAATTTGTTTCATTTTGTGCATCCTATTACACTATTCATTCACACACCTTTATCATCCAACATATAATAATGGATGAGTTGTTAAATATAAAGCAACTGGAATGGCAAGAAAAATGTGGAATATGTCACATTCTAATTTCACTTTACAATGTGCTCACACTCCAAACCATTATGCCACAACATTTGTGAAAATGCGTCTGTATGAATATTAAACATATATTTTTTTATTTCTAACCAGCAGATGTCGATATCGAGTAAATGTATCAAGCGCTTCATAAAGCGTCAACATATATTTTGATAATCTGTGTTTCAAAATATAAGTAAGTGTCGTTCTGCTCATCACTACAAAAAAACCATCTGTCTCCTGCAATCTAGCCCAGGGCTACGCCCGCATCCTTCACCCAGTGTATCAGGGAGCAAGGGAATGGACACCATGCCACTGTTCTGGGGGTGAGTCACTGCCTCCCTCTCTTCTTTCTCTTCTTCCACTCCTGCTGTCTGAAGCTGCTTTCCTGGAATCCTTTTATCCTCCCCCTGACGAGGCCTGATTTGCGGAAGGTGTGCTTCGTCAAGGTGTGGCAGCCAAGCTTCATGCAATGATAGCAGCTGGGCTGCGTTTTACAGCAGGCCCAGGTCAGCTGGTTCTCCCTGGGGCATTGACGCTAATGCAGGGAGCGTACACTTGTGCCACAGCAGATGGGTGATTGACAAATAAGCCTGAAAAAGGCTTGTTTTTCTTCAAATATTAGGCATGAAAATTTAGTTGTGTTATACTAACTGTTATATTTCCAAAAATATATGTGGTTTTAAGGATTTTGTATTGCAATCTAAATTTATTTACCAATTTGTTTGTATTAGTGTCTAAAATTGTCATATGGTGTGACATGAAAGTTATTGTATATGAAATGAAAATGGGGTATACTCTTCTTAAGAAACTCACTATCATAATTCTTTATCATTCCTATCTTGAGATCCAGCATTGTCTTGTGAAAAGTCATTACATTCTGTTATTATTCTTAATCATCGCGCAAAGTCAGACATCTGTTCTCAATCTTTCAATATATTTTAGATTAATTCTGACAAACCCTGTTATAAATTTAACAAAATGCTTGTGTTTCTTACTGATACAATTTTACATGTGTTCCATTAAGAATTTTATGATTTATCACAAAGCCTTTTTTGGTCACAATTCTGTATGTCCCACCAAATTATATAGTGTCACACCATAGGATGAACCACACCACACTGCAGTTTGTCAATGCAAAAACGTGTATTATATGTGTCACGGTGCGGGAGGCAGGACACAGGCACCGAGTTGTAGTTCAAATACAGTCTTTTAATGCGTCTCAGCAGAAAACAAAACAAAGACGCAACTGAAAACTGAGGCACATTGCAAAAATCAAATTTATTTACAAAGCCCTTTTTACATCAGCAGTTGTCACAAAGTGCTTTTACAAAACACCTAGCCTGAAACCCCAAGGAGCAAGCAACAACAATGCTGAAGCACAGTGGCTAGGAAAAACTCCTTAAGAGGGGCCGAAATTTAGGAAGAAACCTAGAGAGGAACCAGGCTCGGAGGGGTGACCAGTCCTCTTCTGGCTGTGCCGGGTGAACATTTTAAGTGTACAAGTTGTAATAATTAGTAAATGCATTTGGGTTGTGTCCTGAGTCTGTAAAACCTAATCCAGGTCAGAAGAATGACCAGATGGACGGGGACAGGGACAACCGGGTGGAGGGGGGGCTGATTATCAGACTGGCTGCTGGAATCGTCAGGTATCGTCTTGATCTGCAACACAGCCAGGAGGAGTTTGGACAGTGGCAGCAACGAGTCTTTAGAGCCTGGTACTTGGGAGGTGTGGGCCAAGATCTCATGTCCTGCTAAGTTTGAACGTAGCAGGAGACAAGAAAATTGAGAGTGCATTCCTTAGGTTTACTAGGATTTACAGTAGAGAAGGAGAACTGACCCTACTCCCCCCAGCGCATTAATATAGCAGCGTAAAACCTTGGGGCTGAGACATGGGGGTCCAGTGACACTGTGGCCCTATCCAGGGGAGGCCCCGGACAGGGGCAAGGGTGGACAGTATCAAGCCTTTCCGTTCATCTTCACACCCCTGGGCCAGACTGCACTTAATCATAGACCATGCTGAACTTTCAAGTGTCTTTAGTAGACATTTGAAAGTTTGCACTGAGTCTGCATTTATTACCTTATTTGGCAGATCATTCCACAGAAGTGGAGCTCTATGAAAGAAAGCCCTGCCTCCAGCTGTTTGTTTAGAAATTCTAGGTACAATTATTTGGCTTGCATCTTGCAGTCTTAGGTTATGTGTAGGTATGTGTGGCTGGTTCATTTCAGTGAGGTAAGTAGGAGCAAGTCTATTTATTGCTTTATAGGTTAACAATAAAACCTTAAAATCAGCCCTAGCCTTAACAGGCAGCCAGTGTAAAGAGGCTAGTACTGGAGTAATGTGTTCACATTTTTTATTTCTAGTTAGGATTCTAGCAGCCGTGTTGTTTGGGATATGACCAAACAATCGTCGAGGTTCACTCTAAGGTCTGCCAACAGAACTCTTTGTTTCTTGGGTCCTAAAACGAGCATTTCTGTTTTTCTTGAGTTTAAAAGCAAGATGTTCACTGTCATTCACTTCCTAATATCTGAAACGCATGCTTCCAAAGTAGCTCATTTTGGGGCTTCTCCGTGTTTCATCAAAATATACAACTGTGTGTCATCAGCATAACAGTTAAAATTGACATTGTGATTTCAGATGATTACCCAGAGGCACCATATATAGTGAAAACAATAATGGGCCCAAAACCGAGCCTTGAGGAACAACAAAACATACCTTTGATTTGTCAGAGAACATGCCATCCATACATACGAACTGATATCTTTCAGATAAATAAGATTTAAACCAGGCTAGAACATGTCCACGTAGCCCAATATGGGTTTCCCGTCTCTCTAAGAGAAGGGAGTGATCAATAGTGTCAAAGGCAGCACTAAGCTCAAGAAGCAACAGAAAGGATGCGGAACCTTTGCCTGAGGCCATTAGGTCATTTGTTACCTTCACGAGTGCAGTCTCAGTGCTATAATGGGGTCTGAAAGCGGACTGGAGCATTTCATTTATGTTATTTGTCTTGACGAAGGCATTCAGTTGTTGGGAAACACACTTTTCTAAGATTTTTGAGAGGAACGGGAGGTTTGATATTGACCTATAATTATTCAATATAACTAGATCCAGTTTAGATTTTTTCAGAAGAGGCTTTATTTTCGCTATTTTTAGTGAGTTTGGTACACATCCGGAGGAAAGGGAGGGAGCCATTAATTAAATTCAACATTGGCTGACCTAGCACAGGAAGTAGCTCCTTAAGTAGTTTTGTTGGAATCTGGTCTAGTTGACAATTTATGGGTTTAGAACTCATTACTAATTTAGTGAACGTGTCGAGCGACACAGGGTCAAAAAATTCAAGTGTCCCCATTGACACCAGATCAGAGAAGTTCTGTGTATTTCTAGGACAACTGAGATTTTGAGGTCTAGACCTATTTAAGGAGGAGTCAGTTATTTGTTTTCTAATTGTGATGATCTTTTCATCAAAAAAGTTCATGTATTCATTACTGCTGAAGTGAAGACCGACTTCACTTGGTGAGCATAGCTTTTTTGTTAACTTTGCCACTGTATCAAAGAGAAATTTTGGTTTGAGGTGAACAAAAACAATCAGGCTGGAGAAATAAGCTGATTGAGCAGATATGAGTGCTTTTTGGTATTGTAGTGTACTGTCTATCCAGGCTAGTCTGAATACTTCCAACTTGGTGGAGCGCCACTTTCGCTCCAATTTTCTGGAGGCTTGCTTGAGTACTCTAGTATTGTCTGTGTACCAGGGAGGGAGTTTCTTGTTGCGTATTTCTTTTGTTTTTAGTGGTGCAACTATATCTAAAATAATTCAGTGTTGAGTTTAGATGCTCGATTAGATCGTTTGCAGATATATTTACTCCGTTATCGATGAGCGAGCCAGGAATAGTATCAAATCTATTTGCAGTCTGAGAATTTATATTACGGCTTTTAAAAGTCATAGTTTGACTCTTTTAAGGATGGGAGTGTTACGCAAGCAGGTACCCTGTGTTACGCATGCAGGTACCCTGTTTGTGCGTCTGTGTTTTTCCCGTCCTGCCGTTTCCCCAGGTGTCCCTTATGTTCCTGATTGTGCTCGTTGGTGTTTCCCACCTGGCAGTCATGAGTGCATCGCCTGACTGCTGAGGTGGAGCAATCAGTGGACACCCATCCTGATTGCACCTGCTCCTTTTTCCATTACCCAATCACATCACACATCCCTGGTTTAAAAATCCTGTCAGTTGGTTCTCCCAGAGAGACTCTTTTGCTTTACCCCACATGGACATAGACACTGTTGAGGTACATACCCTTTTTGATAGACAGACACTTGGTTCATTCATACATCACTTAATTTAGCACATACATCTCACTTTGTCCTGTTTCATGTGAGTATGTATTGCTGTGGTGTTTTGTTTGGTGTTGTCTAGTCAATTGTTTGCTGTTTGCTGTTTAGTCCCTGTTCAACTTGTGTGTTTTGTTTATCCCTGTGTCCCTGGGAAAAGGTTTTTTTTAGCAAGTCGCCTTTGGGCATACACAACCCATAGGAAAACTTTGTCTAAAAACACTAGTTAGAACTGAGCGGACCACCCACTGTACTTTTGTATTGGTTAGTAGTCAGCTAAGTGGTTCTTGAGGCAGGCAAGTTCAGTTTAGGGGTGTTTGGACTATTTCATTTCTTGGGTCCAGCTCAGCCCCTTTTCCTTAACCCCTTTACCGTGTGTTTATAATATACATTTTATGTTTGACGGTAGCTTTGGTTGTCTGTGTCGTTTGTCACTTTGCATGAGGTTTATGTTACGGGTCTCTGTACCATCCACCCTAGACTGCTAGAGCCAGAGGGTTCGTAACATAATGTGGGGGCTCGTCCGGGATCTCTCATTGATACCCATGCCACTCATGCACCTTGGTTTAAGTGTCTAGTTCAGTGTTGAACTGTGTAGCTGTGATTGTGTGTTCGGCTGGTGTAGTGTTCGGTATTTGTTGGCTCGTGTTGCTAGCTTACGATGGCTACTTTTGATTTGGATGCCTTTTTGGCTAGCCCCACATGGGAGGAATTTGATAGATGCCGTAGAGTGGATCTACAGGCTCTCGCTGAACGTTTTTCTTTACCCATACTGAAGAGTTTAGTTAAAGCGGAGGTCAGAACTTGTGTTATGTTTTGTTGGAGGAGCAGGTGCTTGTGGTGCCGCTGCCTGAGCCTGCTGCTCCTGTTCGGGATGTGGCTGCTGCTCCTGTAAGCCCGTCCGTGTCTGAGGATGAGGGCGAGGCCAAGGCTCCAGCCACACTGCCCCGTTTTGACCCACTCTCCCCACTGTCAGACAGTGACGCCAGAAGGGATGTCCGTTCGACACGGCTCCAAGTGGCGGCGGAAGAGAGCACAGATCAGGCAAGTTCAGTTTAGGGGTGTTTGGACTATATCATTTCATTTCTTGGGTCTAGCTCAGCCCCTTTTCCGTATCCCCTTTACCGTGTTTTTATAATAAACGTTTTATGTTTGACGGTAGCTTTGGTTGTCTGTGTCGTTTGTTCTCACTGTTCATGTACACTACAACACTTTGCATGAGTTTTGTTACGTGTCTCTGTACCATCCACCCTAGACTGCTAGGGCCAGAGGGTTCGTAACAGGGTGCAAGTGGGTTTCTTTTTTTAATCGGTAAATGTAATAAGACTGTGATCCAGGATTATGGGGAATAATTATTTGATCAACAATATCTATTTCTCATGACAGGTATGATTGTGGCAGTGTGTTGGAAACAGTAATCCACACCGAGTGTGGCAAAAACTGAACTTAATAGGATCCTCAATTAGAGGCAACAATATACTGCTGCCTCTAATTGGGGAGAACAAAAAGCAACTGTGCAAAGATGTCTAGAGGCCTCTTCTCGTCCTGACTATGGCCCCCAGACCAGCACAGAGATGGCTAGGGGCATAGCCAGGACCTGACTATGCATTTAGCATTCAAACAAAAACTGTTTAAAAACATTCACATAAAGGTGTGAAACGTTGTGCCGCTAAGTATTGTATAGCTCTTGGTTACCGGACACAGGACTAGTGAAGAACGATATTTCTAGTGAGGAGCAAACTAACAATAGTTCCACAAGTTATTGTTCACAGTGAAGTCTGTTGAATATTAACGACTTAAGTATTGATTACTTATAACTACTGTACCTCTAAGTAAATCAGTTATATTAACAAGGTTTGGTTAGTAATGAGTAAGTATGTCAAATGTTGTAGGTACAGTCTTCTTCAATGGGCGCTAAGGTAAAATAATAGGCTACTTTGACTGTGAGAGGCCAGCTGAAAGAAAAGTAAAAACACTCAGATTAGCAAGGCATTCATGGTCAACCCAGCTATAAAACAAGGCTTCAGCCTAGCTCACTTGTTTTCATGTGAAGATGGATGAAAAAGTGTTAAAAAGGACAAAACATACATTAATCTTAGCTATTAGTTATAAAATACAATAAATTGTTGGCTCAAATTAATAATTATTCTATGTGTAGGAAAATACAGTTCATATCATATGGTGTGACAAAATGTTTCCAAACAATGGCGCATCATGATTGCAGCAGAACACCAAACATGACTACTTTATTGGACATGTTAACCTAAAATGGGAGGACTATGTACAAAAGGCTGTCATTTCTGATTTCTGACTAATGTACTTTTTGAGACTAATTTTGCAGTATAGCCATAGACAGTAGACTCATAGATTTGTTATTCCATACACCAACTTTCCTAATTGGTCAGTCTGATAATTACCACTTCTAATGTAAACCAAATGTAATTGCTGGTCACTCTTCAAGGTGGATCCTCTGGTGCTCCATCGTAGTGAGATGTTCTGAAAATTATTGGTCTTGAGTCCGAAGTTCTATCAAGGTCTTTTATTCTTTAAAGTGGAGATAACAGCCAAACAGGATGGCTGAAACTCGAGTTGTTCAAAAATATTTAGGTATAACGGTTTGGTTTTATGGGCCTATAGAATGGGCTACTCCCATCTAATTTTGCCTTCAATATGGTAAAAACGTATAGTCTACTCACAGTCCACTCCCCCAACTCATATTGTTTCTTGTCAGATTGCAAACTACTCTCAGTAAAGTAAATGGTAACAATATAGAAACCAATAACAGAAAACAATATAAAAAACACCACTGCCCACTTTCTATAGAGCAGTGGTAATAACAACAAAATGTCATATTTTGGTTCTAATGTACAAATTTCCATTATTCAAGTCCAACTCAGACCATAATACTAGAAACATGTGCTCACTGTACTGTAAGTTTCTTGGGTAAAAATGCCAGCTAAATGCTATGAATTTACCCACTGACAGTGCCCACATTGGGTGCTGTATTCTCTTTCTTAATACTAACAGCTGCTGCTAAAGAACCATGCAATTCCCATAGAGAAACCTAGCTAAATGCTAAAAACATAATTCAGAATATATTCTGTTCTTCTGTTACCTGCTGGAAAGAACCATGTTCCATAGTCTTTTGTCTGTGGTCTCACTGGGTCCTGACTGCAGTGGTTTGTGTCTAGTGTTTTGGAGCAGAGCTGTGCTGACTAACTGTTGCTCGGCTGACTGGTTATCCCTAACACAACCTTCTTAATTAGAAAAGGAAGGTGCCAAATTGGCTGTCCTTGTAACACATTGTGTGGTGGTGTAGAAGTGTAGATCCTGAGTTGCTCTGCTCACTGAGAGGTGCCCTGGCTGAGCCTGCCTGTTTCCAAAAACTCAATGAGATAACAATACATAGGCGTCAAATGCATTGTGCTGGAAATGCCAAGGTTATGGTAGGTTTCATTCCTGCTTGATCCACATATACTGAATTGAAATATATCTTTGTCACTATGAACACCCTAATCAGAATCAGTATTGCCTTTATCCACAACTTCTTATTCACAACGACCTGGATGCTATTAGGGTTAACTGTCTTGCTCAGGGACAGAACGACTGCTGCCATTGATGGTGTTGCTTGAGGAGGACAACATATAGGGAAAGAATTCACAATGTAAAGTTGACATACATTGACATGTAATATGATTGTTGTTGAGCATATGAGATGTTAGAGCGTTAAGAGTATATCCTATGTTCATTTTCAGCTGTAAAAATGTACAGATTTACTCTTACAATATATGCATTTATATAGATGTAGAGAGAGAGGTTTTAGGAGTGTTATAATGCTGATATTTTGGAGTTTGGAGGTGTTTGATACTGAGGTCCACAGCACAGGGAAAGATCAGGTGTCAGGATATTTTGGTCTTGATTAACTTGTGCTGCCCATCTGCCTTCCGCTTGCTGAAGGGTCATGGTGTGGGAGGGGTCGGCAATGACTTTGCCTGCACGCCTTCTACTGTAGCCCTAGAAACATGCAGGACCTCAGAGGGCAGGTGGCAGCAGATGGCTCCTCAGACTGTACAAATGATGCAGTTCACCTCTGCAACAGGTAGTCACAGGAACATACAGTGATGGAGGAGGTGAGGTTGCATTCAAAGTTTTAACAGACACAGATCAGCGTAAACTGGACATATTTTCAGCTGCTGCTAGTGGTATAGTACATCCTCTGGTCTGCCTTGGTGACTGCTGTCTAAGATGTTGTCCTCCCACCTGAGGTTTTGGGAGAGATGGACTCTAGGAATTGTAATGATTTAGTAAAACTACCAGCTGAGCCCTCAATCACATGGAGTTGTGGGGCTTTTCCTGAAGTCAACCACCACCTCATGCCTGTGCCAAATTCCAGGTTATTTTGACAGCACCAGGCCACAAGACGTTCAGCATCCATGGTACATGGACTGATCACCATCCGTGGTGGGTGTGTCCCGAGTGGTATATTCTGCAAACTTAAAGGGGTTTGACAGATTTAAAGCTTGCACTATTGGAAATACAGTCCTTATATATAGCGAATATAGGAGGGGAGAGAGCACATGCCTATCTTTACATATTGGTCATGAAGTTGGTGATCCACAAATGGAGCAGGATATGTTCAGTTGGGACAATTTGTTCAGTGAAAACAACCAATTTATTTCTACTGATTTATTTCCTACTGCTGGTGAATGATAAACTAAGAAATTAAGTCAGGATTCTAAATACATGTCTTCAAATTCAGAATAAGAGGCTATTGCTTACATGTTTTTGACTTGTTAACATGTGGTTTAAATGAGGTACATTTAGAAAATTCTCATTGCGTAAGTTTCTCGGGCCAACAGGAGGCTGTAGTCTCAGTTACGACCTGGTAACAGAGAGGGTGGCAACCTGCAAAACGGACAAAGAGTTTTTAACAAGAATTATTCACATTACTATTTGACCAAATTATGGAACATGTAAAATTACAAATAGTAATTTTAAATAAGACTGCACTGATACAACCAAATTATTATTGAAACACGTAACTCGAAATGCCTAGAAAAAGGGAGCCAGCATGTCTGCAGATATCTAGGGGCCCAGCATGCAGGACCCTGTCTGCATATATCTAGATCTTAACTTTTGGTGGCCCCCCCCCAAGGTCATGGGTCTCAGTGTACTTGTGTACAGTGCACTGCCCGAACCTACACCTGGGACCCTACACCTCTGACCTTACACCTCTGACCCTACACCCCTGTCCCTACACATTGCCTGCCTAGTTCTTAGTGCTCTCCTCCTCCAGGAAATGGAGACATCCATATTTGATGTCCTTGTCATTCCCCCTTCTCCCTCCCTATGAGACGTCTTCAGTGCCCTGGCATTCAAATTATCCTTCTTCTGATGACTCCTCCAGTGGCCCTGCAAATCCATAAACACTACATATGGAAGTGACAGTCAGGTTTTGAAAAATGCATGAATCATATTTGAAAGTGCATGTAGAGCAATTATGGAGTGGCAAGCACCAGCAACGCAATAAATTTAATTGTCTATGTGGCACCACTTGCTTCACAAACGTTACCCTATGTAGCAAAGGCAGGCAGGGAAGGCACATAACTCACAGAGCCGTTGTCTACCGTATTTGGGCATCCCCTGGCTGATGTTGTTCAGTATTTGACAGGCGAACACTGGGTGAGATTGTGGGCTCCCGGCTCTGCCCTTTGGGCATGAAGTCCTTGCTAATTATAGATACCTGCTATCGCTATCCCTCAGTAAATGCCCACAGAAAGAAAGACTCAAATACAATGACTTCTTTTCTTCCAGGGAAAAGCTGGGAATTTATCAAATATAGATAGTATCCTTACTTCCTGTGTGTGTGCGCGCGTGCATGCACATATTGCTGTTGTATTGTGCGAGACAAAGGGAGGTCAGAGCAAGCATAATGTCTGTTGATTCAGACTAATCAGACAGCCAAAACAACAGCCTCCACATGACTCATGTTTTTTTTCTCTCTGCTGCATTTTAAAATATTTGTTTTATCCTGGCATTAGAATGTCATCAACTCGAACTGTGCCGACAGACAGGTTCTAATGGTATGCATATCTTCTTTTTCCAGGAAATCTAGCTGAGACCTATATGTCTTTTACAGTTCAACCCTGTATTACAGTAAAAATTATTAAAACATGAAGATATTCATCACTTCAAATGTTTGTGTTTTTTCATTTAGGTGAAACGTTAAACGCCTTGTCTAAATAGCTTCCTGTCCTTTTTAATATTCAGTCATTGGCACACATTTCAGCAAATCGTTGTTACAATAAAGAGGCGCCATGAGTTAGAGGATGTTGTGGAGTCCTTTGTTATTTTAATGCTAGTAATTGTCATGTTGACTCGAGAATGTTTGGTAATCTTTCCAATATTGTATTCAGCAAAATCTGTGTGCATTAAAGAAATAAACACTCAAATAATATGGGCCATTTGTATTGAGAGAGTCTGGCAAATAAATATCTGGGCTGTTAATTAAAGTATTAAAGCATTTATTTTTTCTCAGAAGTATTGTGGCTTTGCTGAGCTGAATAATCATAGCCATATGAATAGGGTCTGAGGCTACGAGAACGAATCATAAGTCAATACAAGTTCAATTATCAATTATGCTTAAATAACCTAATCATTTTTATGATTGTGTTGTTGGTGTATTTGATTATAAATGCATTTCAAGATGAATGCACATTGTTCTTTTACATTAGGTAAATAGTCCTACTACAATATGTGTTTAACATAACAAATGCTATTGCAAATAGGTAGTAGGCCATTTGGGATATTGCCCTAATAGTCTCTAATTTCTCTGCGCAGTTGTTTGCTGACAAGTTAAAAAATAATAAAACAATGTATTTGAATTTGGAAAAATGGATGATAGCATTGTAACATCTCCCAGGCCTACTTACAGTACCAGAAATTCAACACAGTGGTGTAGTGGGGGCTATATGCCGGTATGGAGTGCTTTCTAAAAGACCCCTTAATGCCTCCCCATTTTGTTATGTTGTAGTCTTAATTTATAATTGATTGTGGACAACATTTTTAATTCAATCTATACACAATCCTTTATAATGACAAAGCAGAATCACATTTTTAGAAAGTTGGGCCAATTTATTAAAAATCTAACACTGAAATCTCATATTTAAATATTCAGACTCTTTATTTAGTATTTTGTAGAAGCACCTCTGGGAGCAATCAGAGCTTGAGTGTTCTTGGATGTGTCTCCACCAGCTTTGCACACCTAGATATAGGATTTGGGCAGTTTCTCCCAATTTTCCTTCGAGGTCTTCTCAAGCTATAACAGATTGGACAGATTCTTAAGGTTTTCTTCAAGGACCTTTCTCAAGTTTGCTACTTTCATCCTTCACTCAACCTTGACCAGTCTCCCTGCCACTGAGCAGCATCCCCATAGCATGATGCGTCCACCACCATGCTTAACCATAGGGATCATATTAGCCAGTTGATGAGCCCTGTTTTCACCAGAATGCACTTGGCATTCAGTCCCAATAGTTTGATTTTAGTTTTATCAGACCAGAGTAGCTTCCATCTAGCCACTCTACCATATGCACCTGATTGATTGAGTGATGCAGATATGGTTGTCCTTCTGACAGCGTCTCACTTCTCTGCAGAGAAACTCTGAAGTTTCAGTGTTGGTGGTTCCAAACTTATTAGGGAGGTATATTAGAACTTCATGACTTGATTTTTGCTCTGACATGCACTGTGCACTGTTTCGGACCTTACATAGACAGGTGTGTGCCTTCCTAAATCATGCCCAGTCAATTGAACTTGCCCTAAGGTGGACTCCAATCAAGTTCTAGAGACATCTCATGGAAGATCAAAAGACAGAGTATTTTGTGCTCAATTTGGAGTTGTATGGCAAAGGCTCTGAATACTTATGTAAATTAGATATTTCAGTTGTTAATTTTCAATAAATTGGTGCAAATTTCTAAATAAACATTTTCTCTTTGTCATTATGGTGTCCTTATTTCTGTTAGGTTAGATTGTTGATAAACAATTATCAACTATTCACATTTTAATCGCAGCTGTTTTTAGCAGCAAGAAATGCACACGGCAAATTGGAGCAGTTTCATGCCAGCAGCTCTATGGACAGATATGGAAACTTCAATTTGAAATTTAGTAAAGAACCTGATCATCTTTGTTGTGTTAATAGCTTTTGCCTTGCTTACCCCACAGGAATTTGTTTCACACATGTTGCAGATGGCATGTGTATTATGTTCATTGCAAACTTTGTAGAATTTGCAACACTGTAGACATTTCTAACTGGGCCTACACCTGCACACCAACATGTATCATTAACACACGAGTATTTCGGCTCCTGTATATACCTCAGAGATCAGTTCTCCTAATCAGCCATTAGAAATGGTGATTAGCAAAATGCCTATTTTAAGCAAATATTGTTTGATGTCAAATGCTGGTCAATAGATCGATGCAGCACTAGTTTAAAGCCAGTAGGGAATCCGCTGTTGTAATGCCTAAGCCGACAAGTGAAACACCTGACCTGTCACTGAGGAAGACAGGTAACCCAATTGCACCCAGGTTGTGGTTGTAAATAGGAATGTGTTCTTCACATACTTACCTGGTAAAATTACAAAATGTGTTTAAAACCAGTGAACGGTCCTTTCACTCCCAACCAGATGATAGTTTAAAGATGGTGTCGGGTCCTCTCAGTCCAGGTTCAATGATGAAACCTGTGAATGGTACTCTACTCTCTGTCCAGACTAGAAGATAGTTTAAAACCAGTGGAGGGTCCTCTCCTTTCCGTCCTGACCTGATGGTTTTTAAAGTAGTGTACAATATATGGAATAGGGTGCCATTGGAACGCTAACTCTGTTGCTGTGCTGCTGGATCGAAGGTGACATGTGACAACTAGAGGCACAGCTGGCTCCATCTGATGTCACATCGCTATAATGTGGTTTAGAGAATTGCCTGCGAGCAAGAATACTTATTTTTAGCCAATAAACCCAACATTCCCTCTCCTCCTTCGAGTAGCTGCAGTCTGAACTACTGTTTTAAGATGTAAATAATTCTATTTGAAATTCTATTTCATTTAGCTGAACAAATTGTCTCTGAAACTGGTGTTGTTGTACTTTAGATGGCTTTATTCATTTCATATGTCATCCTGAGGTTCTTGTTTGATAGTGGCACTGAATGACATCTGGATTTGGAGACATTATAAATACTGTAAATAGAAGTGCTATACACCACCATATTTATTCTGTCATAACGATATGTTATTTCATCATTGGTCAGGGAATAGTCAATGTTGATTCAGATCTATTCTTTTAGACAGCCTCCACTCCTGTAGCATGCAACTGGAGTATTGTGCTTATCAGCATTCTCTATGGGTCATTCTCTAAGGCTCACTCTGAGTTAGATATCATATCACGCAATGGCAGTGGAAGTAGACAGACCTACACTGTCCAGACAATCAGCTACTACAGAATACTCTGTGGAGCCATGTAATGGGCCTCAATATAACCTTATACATACCTATAGCAACATTTAATGAATCTACAATCATGTCATGCTTGATTTTTTTATGCTGGCTGATAGTGTTTCCCTCAGCAACCCGTCGCTGCTAAAATGTGATGCGCATTTTACACAGAAAAACACTTTTTATGACCCCCCCATCCAGCATCCAGTTGCAGCCCTGCAGACTCGGCTGGCTAAGTCATACTTCCGTTTCTTCCGTTTCCTCACTTCCGTTTCAGGATTTTCTGACCCACTTCTCACTATTTCATACTTTCACTTGAGTAACCTAGTAACATTTGGACAATTCCACCATTTACTTCTTTTTCATAATTTCTCTTGCAACTCCTTCTTGCTAAAACTAGCTTGTTAAAACCATTACACCTTACACATGGGACTGCACGATAAATCAAATTATAATCAAAATTGTGATATTGACATGTGCAATATCTATATCGCCAAATCGTGCAATTTTCAGCTCCAAAAAAAGGTGAATGAGATGCGCTTCACGCGAGGAAACGGGCACGCATTGTACGTCCGTAATAGTTTTTCTTGCAGGTGCTGTAGGGTTTTTGTAGATTACTTAAATACCTGGATGAATGTTGTTTGAATGTTGTTGGCCATCAAAAATAAAGTCTAGCGTAAAATCTGGCACACGTTTGTGTTGAACTGTCAGTCAGTGGCTGTGACACTGATATAAAGAAAGTAGCCATTGTCTGAGCGACAACCAAAGGTGAGAAACAAGCTAGCTAACCAATTATCACAACTCATTTGTCAACAATCGGCTACAATAGATTAGTGCCGTGCTGGAAACATTAGAGATTCAGCAGCAGCAATAAGACCTCCGGTTTTCATATTTTATCAAAAAAAGTCTGGAGTGTGTCTATATGGTGTGTATTGTGTAAATTTTCAAAGGAAAAACTGTGTGGAAAAATATAAATGAAACAAAATTACTATTTAAATAATACTTTAGAAAAATTGTTAGAGCTTAATTTATTTAGAGAAAATATCCTATATTGATGTCATTGTTAATTTGCTTGTGCTCAGCTTTGGAGAGTGATTGTGTTATAATTACAACCACATTATTTTCCATCCCTCCACTATAATGTACAAGGGATACTTTCTGCGAAAAACTGTTCAGTTTTGCAGTGAGTGTATTGTACGAAATTCTCAAGAGTTGTGTAAAGTTTGCCACGTCACACAAAACTATATTTTCTACCTCCTCTTTAACCCCCAGTGCAAGACATTAACTGTACATGGAATTGATATTGCCTCATTAGTTAGTAGGTAGTGGCATTTATTAGGAGGCTGGGAGGCGATTCATGAACAGTTTTAGAGAATTTTTTATTGAGAGTGATTACTTAGGTTATTATTAGGGAATGATGTTAAGACAGTATTGTTAAATAATGTTAAGAAAATAAAGTTTACAAGCAAGAGAGACTGGTGTACTGGGTGGACGAACATGGTTTTAAAATTAAATGGGTTTAAATAAGCAGACTTGGAAGCCATTGTGTTTACATAAAAGCTGTTTACATAGAAGCTCCATCAAAAGGAGGCCTTCTATTTATCCAGCTTGTAACACCTGACATCTTTGACATTTTAAAGTAACACACAGTGTAGTTATATAATATCTGTCTACCTTTAGGCTCAAAGGGAACACTAGGCAATTGCAATTATCATGAAAGGTCATTTAATATAGCAGAATATAGGAGCACATTCACATTTACTCCAAAGCATAAATAATGCATAAATAAATACGAGGAAAAGAGCTCTGGGAGAGAATATATATCCCATAGTTTTATTTCAGTGGCTAGTCATATGCTGTAGGCTAGTGCTGCTCATTCAATGCTCTTTTGGAATTTCATTACAGTTTTTGGGCAAATTAGTCTTGATGTTGGGTTTTAAACATTGGTGCTAAATTTGTGTTTCACATAATTACTTTGATTGATGGAGTGAATTAATTGTTGACAAACATATTTAGCCACTGTACAATAAAGGAGAGGAACATTTTCAACAGGGGACTGCTCAGCATCCTGGACAACTGTTGGACGCCCATGCCATTTCCACACCTGATTTCCTGGACATTAACCTAGAAAAAGCTGCACAAGCTGCTATAGTATCGCAAAAGGCCTGAAGGCAAAGTTCAACAATGCATTGCTCAATTTGTAGTTTTTACAGTTCTAAATTGATTCTAATTGTACATTGTTTAGGTCTTGGCTTGGTTTGATTTGCACTAAAATATGTACATTGCATGTGTCCATATACCGTCTCTTGTTGTACAGCGCTTACATTTATTTGTATAAATATTAACTTTCCATTTAAAGTTAACATGTACATTTAAGCACATGGGTTATTTACACCCTATTCAAATACATTTTTAGTGAAGTTCTGATGTTCACTCATTTAATTGGCATATACCTTTTGATGTTTTGCCAAAAGAACATAATTATTATATTTCTGCAAAAAGCACATGACCCTACTTGAAACAGGTATGCCAATCCTGAGCACAGGTCAATATTATAAGCAACAAGCTCAACATAATAAATTGTTCAACAACCAATGGCTATATAGCATACATTTAAAGATAATGAAAATGTAACATCAGCTGATCAATAAGGCTGAAACATGAATCAGATGGTTTTGACATTTACTGGAAGTTGAAAAAATAAGGGTCTACTTTTTGGTTCAAATGGTCTTGTTTCAGGGCAGACAATTCTATTGCTCCAAAAATAGCACTTTTTCACTGCCGTTTGGGTTTTCAAGTCTGCTATATCTTTATGCTGTGCCGTGTTTGAAGCTGATCATGGTAAACTAGAAATAAAATAAACACAGCCAATGAGACAGCTAGCTATCACACACCATGGCTTAAAGTAATGAAATATTAACTAAACCTGGAAAGTCTGGCTAATTCAAGGATGGTTGTTCTACAGCAAATGATGTTTGAAAGAAAAAGTTCTATAAATGCATATATACCTGGCTGCAGACAGTAGATAATGTTAGTAGCTATGGCAGCGTTATATAGGAACTTTTTCTTACATTAGTGCTTGGATTGCTGTTTATAACGAACACAATACCCTTTAACTAAGTAGCTATTTTTAGCTAACTTGCTTAAAACAGAAAATAGCATGGACAGAACTCAGATGTTGTTCAAGTCAATGAATGTCATTGATTTAATATTTTCAGTCTCAGACATCACTGGAAGATGGTGTAAAATGCAGGCCTTCGGAAGTTAACTCTTATTGTTGTGCTTTGAATCACTCCTCCTTTTCCCTTCAATCTCTCTTTTAATCTGTCTGTCTATCTCTCTGTGTCTCTCTCTCCCTGTATGTCCTTAATTCTGCTCTTGTCCTTGATCTCTCAGCACCTCTTCCCCCCTGTGTTGCCGGCCTCTGCATTCCTAATTAAAGCGCTGCGTCCTCCCCTGCTCTGCAGCCACAGACCCTGTCAATACATCACTCACACACAGAGAAGAGAGCGGGAGAAGGGAGGAAAGAGAGGAGGAGAGCAAAGAGAGGAGAAATGTGTTTCTTAATAGAGAATCAGAATCACTACAGGATGTGGTTGTAAGGCAGTTGCACATATTGGTCACATGAGTCAGACCATGTCATAAATGACAAGGCAGTTTCATTTGATTTTATCCTGCTCTTCACGTGAAACCTGTATAAAAAATGGCCCTGTACCCACTATTGGTGCTCTCAATGGCAGATTCAAATGCAGCAAATTGCAGTGTTTGTAGTTCTACCTCCAAGTACTGTATGTGGATTAAGCACTTTGCTCCGCAAAGTTTTGTTAGTTTATGATGTAGCCAGCTTACAGTGGATGAAGATAAAATGAAGGTGTTCAATGAAGGGCTACAGGCCTGTCTGTCCTACTGACCCTTTCTCCCTGAACCATCGACACTCCATTTGCTACTATAGCCTTTTTGAACTTAACGACATTTCAGAATGAAATTTCAATGAACCATTTTATTATTAATAAACATGACAGAATTTGTCAGGGACGTAAAGTGCATTGTTACTTACTGACAAATAGCAGGGTGAGTTTGGTGACATCTCATTGACAGATTGTGTAGACCGCTGCTTTGTCTCAAATGGCTTCGAACGACCCATCTACAAAGAGAAGGTGAGGTGGGTCTTATTGTATAGCCCCAGGCTGTACTCATGAATTTTTCAAAACAAAAGGAGTCCATTACCATGCGCTACAGCTCAAGCGATGGCTTTGTGTCTATGAAGCTCCAAAACCCACACTTCGTTGTAATTAATACCAGTATAATTGGTTATTGTTATCAATAAAATGCTCAGACCTGCAATAGAAGTATGGTGAAAAAATATTGTCTTGCTACTATAAGGCATTAAACATGGATTGCGTCACAATCCATGAAATTAGTAATTACAGTACAAGCTAGCAAATTAGGTAAGAGTGTGTTAAACAACTGTAAAACTATCTTTGGCACTTATTAGGCTAAACAATTCACCTGCAGTAAATAAGTTATTTACTGATGCAGTCAACTGGTGCAGTGTTAGTAGCTAGCAAGTTAGCCGTTGGGTACGTATCTACCTATCAAGCTCTTATAAACAACACTATTATACGACAAAAATATATCAGGCCACCTCCAAAAGTTCTTCCTCTCAGAGCATGGTGAAGATTCTGTGCTTAATGCACAACTGTTGGCCTCATCCATCATATATGCCCAGTGCTTTGTAAATGCAAAGTCCTGGAACACAGGAGCCCGTGAAGAAGAGTGATCTGGTGCGCTCAGAAGCACTGGATGGCTTGAGAAAAAGCGTGATAAACACAACATAGCAGCGCTGTAGACAGCCATGTAGGGATTGACATATTGACTTAACTCTAATCACTTATATTATGTTTATAGTGTAGAGTGCAAACAGTGATGAAAAAACTAAAATCATGGACTAGAGATACCGGATCAACTCTAAATAGGAGCCGGTCCCTCTGGGAGGGGTCAGATCCTGCTCTCAAATTAAACATTACCGCAACACCAACTGTAGGTTGTGTTGTTCGGTGCAATTTTACTGTGACTGTGGGCATTGTGGTTCATTTGCCACAAGAGCACAATACATGCTATTTTCAACCTCTGTTTTTATCTGTCTGCCGACACAACTACACGTTCTGGCTTGAATGGTAGAACTAGAGGACACCCACAACAAATTGGTTCAAACGCCAAAACCAAAGGATGAAGAGTGTTTGATTTAATGGGTTAGTCTTCTATTTTTAAGTGTACCTTTGTTCAGAATGTGAATTATGCAATGACAGTAAGGGGTTCAACTTTTTCTCCAGAGCAAATGTGAACCCAGAACAGCGTAAGCGTGTGCTTCAGGAACTTAAGTCATACAATCCTTACAGTATCTTGCTTGTTTGACAATGTCTGCAGTCTGTAGATGATAAATCCAATCCATTACACCAGCTTATGGGGCACGTACCACACAACAACCTTTGTAGTCAGAGGTCACCATCAAAGTATCCTAGTGCAAAACTGGCAGCAAGTCAGACCCACGCGCACACAACAACAGCAGTCTATCATATCCGCTCAAACACAGGTCCACACAATGCTGTACCAGTACCAAAGACACTATCAACATGCCAAAGAGGTAGGCAGATGTATTACCATACAGCATCTACTGTAGGCCAGTGCCTGACTGACATTAAAGGCATAGACCGCCCAATCTAAATTTGTCAGCTGTTTTCTTACTTAGACTATTAGACTTTTTTCAAAGTAAGAAAACTGCTGACAAATTTGGCAGATTTTTGGGTGGTCTATGCCTTTAAGTAATAGCTAGGCTAATGTTTCAGTCTTCAAAGTGGCCTAATGCAAAATATTCTATCAAATCAGTCTTACCTTAAAAACATTGACCACAGAGGTTTGGGTTGACTCTCCTTGGCTGAAATGCAGAGCCATAGTTACACACCGAGTCAGAAAATATGCAAATGAGGGGAACTCTCCGATAGATATAATAAAAGTAACGGACGTTTTTGCCGACTAAACCAATGGCAAAACTCAGGAACACGTTAGCAATTTTCTATTGTTACTTTTCCATGCAGTTTAAGCCAGAATAAATTACTTTTAAATGTGCTAGCTTAACCAAGGGACTCCCTTGAAGGGAGAGAGAGCATCACAGCACATCTAACCAACACAACAGCTGTCCAACTTTGGCCGGGAATTTGTGTTATGTCACTCATGCATTTTTTTGTGTGTCATTAATTATAGCCCCCCACAACAGGTAAACTGAAACTATGAAGACACATTAATTCAATAAGGTTGCAATACACAGATATTTTGACTCTATGGCAGTGTAATATTCTCTGCCAAAAAGTCAAAATGTCTGTGTATCGCCAATCTAATATTGAATGAATGATTTTGTCTTCATAGTTCCGGTGTACCCGTTGTACTAGGAGGGGCTTTCATTAAAACACAGCCACTGCAACGCTGGGTGTGAGGCAGGCAGACGAGACATTCAACTAATGTCAAGGTTAAGAAATGGTATGGTCCTCTTTAGGGGTCTCTGAAATCGTATTACAAGATTTTTCCAGGCGTGAATATGGTAAATATATTTTAATATTTACGATTACAGGTAAGAACGATATGTAAATGTTTCGACCTCATCAACATGTTGTTTTTACCTCTTTTGGGGGCAAGTCTTAATTAGGGGGGTCACCCCCCCATCCCCACCCTGCCTTTGTTGATGTGTGGGTTGAGATGAGATAATCTCAGGTACAATTCCTATGAAATCTGACATAGACGTCATTCCTATGGTCATTCCTTATATTTGGAATTTCACAAAAAGTCTACTAATTTTCTTTTCTCACAATTTTTATGAATTTTTCTAGTTTAATATTACAGTTTATTATTAAAACATATAAGAACATAATGTCACAATTGGTTATCTTGTTTCTTTAAAAATAGAAATGCATTAAATAAGTTTTTCTAGCAACATCCTTCACTGTGTTTTTTAAAAGTTGAATGGGCCTACTTGAGATGTTGCAGTATGTTGGGTGTTATTTTCTTGACTTATCTTTCTTTGTCAACCTAAACACATACAGGCTACTGCAGCCAGTCTCACAGGGGTGGTACTCTTACACCCCTAGGGTCGCCACTGAGTTGGGCAGATCAGTTTTCAGCTACTTTACACCTTATAGTAAGTTGGAAGAGCTAGCGCCTCGAAAGGTATTTCTGACAGCTATTTGTAAAGGAATGGGTGTTGTTTTTTTTATCCTACATTCTGAAAGGCAAATGTTGATGGGTATGGTGTCTTCCAAATGGCAGTCTATTCCCATTTTAGTACCCTACTATTAGAGTGTGTCTGCTGTGTTCTCCTTCCTCATCAACATCCCTCCACTCAGTTATTGATTGGTTCTTACTCAGGGAGTTTGATCTCTTAGACATGTGGCAGTTTGTTTTGGAGATCCAAGCGGAACAGAGCCAGCCCAGCCCAGTAAACACTACGCAGGTACATTTGTATTCCACAGCCTTGTCAGTGAGCCATTAACAGAACACAGCCATTTTTCATTGAGACCAGAAACATCATTATGCGCCGCCCACTGCAACGGGTTGGAATACAAATGTGCCAGACAGGCAGGCGGCATTTCAGTATGGGAATATTTCAGTAGGATGCCAGTGTTTTTTCATGAAGATAAAAGCCAACCTCAACTCTCAGACTGCTTTATTTTTCTCTGTTTATAGCAACAAGGTCTCTTCCTTAAGTCTGAATTAGGGTGGTGCTGCGTTTTAGTGTTCTACTTGGAGCATCCTGTTCCTGTCAGGGTTGGTGTAGCATCACTGATCATTTTAAAGACAGACTGTCATTTTAGTGACCTGCAATATTGTTTGGTAAAATAAGGGATGGGGCTGTGTAAATGTAACCACCCATAGTGAGGAGCTGTGGACACAAGGTCTGATGTCAAACCAGATCATTATAGTCTAAATAACCATATAACACAAAAATATGGGTTATTTATGTTGTAAATATAAAATAATAAAAAATAAATAAAAATATTTTGTCCTTTCATTTCGTTGAACATATTAGCTAAACAAATTACGTTGACCATATTCTTGAATGAGCAGATTAATATTAAGTTCAAACACTTGCCTTTGGGGAAGGAAAAATAAAATATATCTGTGCTGTAGCAAAAAGTTAGAAGAAGACTGAAATGGATTATCATGCATGTCTATAATTTTAAATGAAGAAAATATCTAAATGTGATGTTTAATAGGCGAGGGGAGGGGTTTGGGGGACAGGAAATGAGAACTGAGGAGCCTGAGAGGAACAGAGATGATTTGGGTCAGTGTTGGCCGGAGGTCGGGAGCTGTCACAGAGAGGCAGAGGCGCTGGTTTGGTGCATCTATCTGGGAGACAGCATGCATGCCTGCATTAGTCATGCACAGTCACTGTACTGACTGGAGAGATTACTGTGTGGAGGAGGGCATGGCTTCCAGCCTGCTAGCTCCTACTTTTCACATGTCATTTGTGGCTGTCTGCTCTGGATGCACTTCTTCCATATGATGATGCCCACCTATCACAACAACACACGGGACTGGGGTAACATGACTTGGTAGTGATGGCCAAGGTTATAGCCTCGCTAGAAAGTGGTGTTGTGTCTCTCCCTCTCTCTTTATCAGTTGCATTTCAGTTTAAAGGGAAAACCAACAATATTAAAGAAATCAAAATTTCTGAACACATTTCAAAAGGATTAAGGTACCATGATTTTTATAAGGTATCTACAGTGTCATAAAAATGTGCAAATGGGAAGAATGACGAGAGAATTAATAATGAGATAAATATTGGTTATGTTCACGGTTATGTTGTTTGTACTCCACTGATTGTTCTTTTCTTGGCAACGGGGTCACAAATCATCTGTTGAAATTGAACATTGTGATACATCTGTCTATCTACTATTCAGTCTACTCTTCCTTTCTTTGTGTGTCTTTCATTCTGTCTGTCTCTCTGTCTCTGGGCTTATTTACATTTTGAGAGAGATATGAAAATGCTTGATAGACTTATTTTGTTTGCGTAATCATTCCCATATCGTTTGAATTTACACTTGCATTTTCAAGTCAAACTACGCAGGATTATGCGCAATAATCGAGGGAAAATCTAGAAATATGCATGCACACTGCACAGAAACCTGATACAGTTCTGACACAATTGTCTTCACATTTGCAAAACCTCCAGGGGGCTTGATAAAAAATGTGGCACATGCTACCTCAGAAGGTGTCTTGTCAAGCTGTCAATAATCTGCAAGTTTCGAGTCTTCTTACTTATGTCTCATAAAATCTAATGTAATGTAAACAAGCCCTCTGACTTCAAGTCCGCTCTAACATTTTTGGAATCGTCATGTTGAAAACAGAGCCTGTAATCTCCCTCAGCTTTACTCTGAATAGTTCTTAGTCCCAATCACAGAGGGTAAGAATGGGTGCTAATGCATCAGAGGCGTCAACAATTAGTACCAACGCACGCGTACGCACGCACGCACGCACACACATTTTAGTGTCTGGCATGTGTCCCCTGAATTCAATGGGACCAGGGAGAGCGGCACAGAGAGAGTGACTCATCAGCAGATGGTGGCTGTGGCACTTCTCATCTATGCCACCAGGAACCCTAATGCTTTTACCAGCTGGAACAGAACCAGTCCACACACCCCAGAGACACACACACACACACACACACACACACTGGCCCAGTTTACTTCACACTTTTTAAGACAGCATGTTACACTTTACCCCTGAGCGTCCGCCTGGAGCTCTGTCCACCATCCCCTCTTAGCACAGCCCTTTGCCTCCTTTTGTCCATCCCTCCTTTCTCTCCAAGCACTCTTCCCCCTCCGGTCCCTCTATCGCTCATCCCAAACCTCAGCTCCCCACTTACCCCATCCCCAACTGTAGACCTCCCTATTTCCTCCCAGTCTTCGACATCTCCCCCTTCCTCACCCCATCCTCGGCCCTCCCCACTAAGGCAATATTAACCAGCTCAAATCGGCTTGTCCAGCTCAAGCCTTTCGCTGCATTACAGGCCCCTGGGTTATATTGAGTACATAAATTAGCACATTACCAACAGGGGGAGGGGGCCAGTCACGTGATGTGATTTTCCTTTGCTTAACTTAAGCACTTTGAGGGATCGATCCCGTTATCTCTCTCAGTCCAACCTCAGAGCCAATGGAACCTCTACTGCATGCTAGCCGGTATGTACACTCCCTTCTGTTTTTCAAACTCGCAAAGCTGTTGCCCATTAATGTTTGTTTTAAAAGGGGGCAGTAATATTTGTAGTTAAAGCGGCAGAGAAAAGTGTTGCCTTTTTTCAAGGAACAACCCAACCAGGATAAGTCTGTGGCAGGCAAAACATTGGTGGTGTTCATGGATATTTGTTCAATTACAACACTTTACACTTTATCACCTAAATCAAAGCGAGACTAATGCCAAAGCTTTTCTGTGAAGATCTCAACCCAAAGCTGAAGCTTTGAACAGGGTTTATCAGGAACACTCCTCTGTGTTATAGCAAGCAGCACATTTGCTGGTCTTGTCTCAAAGAAAGCTGTTGCTGTCAGATTGAGCAGAGAGTAAGAGAGTTTTAGAGAAAGCTACTTTCAGTCGATTGTTTCGAGGAGGGGTCAGCTTTATAACTAAATGGCGGAATGTCTTTGTTTGCTGGCAACATGGCTTCAGCGTGATTACAGCAAATGAGAGCTATTCAAGACGATATAGGGATTGTAGAAAAACAAATAGTGTACAATCAGGAAGATGAGTTTGACAACATATATTACATTTTTTTATTGTTATAGCTACCTATAGACTATTCATTGATTGCAGATTTCGTCAAAATACTGTTTTGAACATCCATTTTGGGTTTGATGTCCTGCTGTGCATTTTACTCAA
The DNA here is from genome assembly GCA_016801175.1 of Esox masquinongy. Taxonomy (NCBI): domain Eukaryota; kingdom Metazoa; phylum Chordata; class Actinopteri; order Esociformes; family Esocidae; genus Esox; species Esox masquinongy. The sequence goes on along the minus strand of JACXGI010006273.1, from coordinate 15,757 downwards.
TGCGTCCTAAGTGGGGGAGCTGATCAAGATATTGTCTAAAGTGCATTACTAAGGCTTGAAAACACAATGATGGCACCACATCATGATGTCACCACATTTATTTTTGATGTATAGTATAACATTAACTAGTTAGTTAATATTTAGGGATGTATACTAAATTTAAGTTATTTTTTTAATACTTTAATAGCTAATGAAAAAATTGCCATCTGTCAGAGAACATTTGATAACACAATGGTGACAGTGTTTTCTACTAAAAATAATATCTAAACATGATAATGTCAGTGTGATTTTATCAACGCATTTTATAGATAGTTGCTGGAAGCTTGTTCTGTCTGATACTTGTGAGATTTGTTAACAACTGTTTATGGAGGAACACAGGAAAATAACATGTACTTTCAGGATTGTTTGGCGAGCCGCTCAAAATTAAGCGGCAAGCTACTGACCGTCACTACAGACTTGAGCGTATGGTCATCAAGGTGGAACATTTCAGTAACTGTTGTAAAAATCCTGATTTTGGGATGTCAGAATCCCTGCTGTGAAAACCTGGGGATTTTAGGATATTTGCAATTCTAACCAATCAAAATAAAGTTTCCATAGGTAGAGCATGGGGTTGTTTACATACAGGACTGTAAATTAATGTTTGGATTTCAGCGGCTTGTATATCATTTACTAGCAAACCAGTGGTAGGTTAGATACGCACAAGCTCAGTTGTTGTTTTTGGTCTTTGAATGCATTCTCCAAGCACATACAGTGGCTCTCAAAAGTATTCACCCCCTTAGACTTTTCCACATTGTTTGTAACAATGTGAAATCATAATGGATTTCATTAAGGGTTTGTTTCACTGATCAAGTGAAAAATTATATCTGCTAATTGTTTTAAATTAATTACAAAACAGAAAATAATTGATTGCATACCTATCCATCCCTTTTAGTTAATATATGGTTGATGCACCTTTGGCAGCAATTACTGCCATGAGTCTGTTAGGATACGTCTCTGCAGAAATTGCTCAAGTTGGATGGGGAACTTTGTGCCACTCCAAAACATTGACGTTTTTAAGTCACTCCAGTGTGGCTGTGGCTGTATGTTTGGGGTCATTGTCCCAGGTCTCTTGCAGTCTTCAGGAGGTATTCTTAGGAGAGTTCTCTGTACTTCGCTCTATTCATTTTGCCCTATATCATCACAAACTTTCCAGTCCTTAATGCAGAAAAGCTTCCCCATAGCATGATGGCGCTACCACCATGCTTCACATGGTGTTCTCTGAATGTCCTGCAATGTTAGGCTTGCTCCAAACAGCGCTCAGTCTTGAAGTGAAAAAGCTCTAGTTTGGTCTCATCAGACCATAGAATCTTCTTTGACTTGGTTTCAGAGTCTCCCACATGCCTTTTGGGCAAACTTTCGCCAAGACTTGTTATGAGTTGTTTTCTTTTTGTCACTTCCATGAAGGTAAATTTTGTGAAGCACCCAAGCTATTTTTGAACAGCTCAGCAGTGGATTAACCAACCCACAGGGATCTGTTTTGAATCTAAAATCATGTGAAACACCTTGATTGAACACAGGTGGTCTTCATTCTATTAATTACGTGACTTCTAAAGACAGTTGGTTGCACCCACAGCTCATTCAGGTGTGTCATAGCGGGGGGGGGTAATATTCATGAACTCAATTACTTTCTGTTTAATATTAGTAATTCATTTAGAACAATTTTATTTTTTACTTTGACCTTATGGACTTTTTTGTGTTGATCAGTGGCAAAAATATCTAATTCAATCCATATTGATGTCATGTTAAAATACAACAAAATAAGTAAAAGTACAAGGGATGAACATGGCCTACTGTTTTGGTCTGGGGTCCAGTTAAGTCTTTGGAGAGCTTTCTCAACCTTATATGGAAGTAGAGAGACAGACAGCTAAGCATTTTAGAGATGGACAGACATATGACAGACAGATAAATAGACAAATCAGAGAGAGATACAGTCGTGTAAGACAGAGATAGAGGACACGAGATGGATAGATCTTTGAAATGCACATCAGTCCAGGACATGTTCATAATCTTCACCGCTAGTCGGTTAATCCGAGTGATCAGATTTGATTCAGGATTAAAGCATCTGGCATTTACTTTTCCCCAGAATGCCCCAAATATTACAGGTTGATGAAATCGAAATGAGGGATGAGAAAGGGATGGGGGGAGGGAGAGATATAAAGGATCATTTTCTCACATAGGCCTCCTAGACGATACAGCAGCATGCATTTGACCTAGCTCAGCATGGTTTCATGTAGGCTTCTCTGTGATGTACCACAGAACTGAACAACACAGAGCAAAGTGTTCATGTGCTGTATTCAATACATTATGCATATCCTGTAAGGTTGGCAATTAGCCTGGTGATTAAAGCAGCTGACAAGTAACATTTCCGGCACGCGCCCACTAGGTTGGGAATCCCAGTGTTACAGAGTTAATTAAAGCTAATTATGCAAATGCATGCACATTTTGATCGTCATTGTCAATTCACATTGAAGGATTTTAAGTTGGGGTTGCCTATACATGTGAAGCAAATTTGGTTTGGTCTCTAACTTGAACAGTCCAAGATACAGTTCGAGATACAGTTTTAGGGGTAATTAATGTGTATTTATGCAGATGTCTTTTAATTTAAATCCTACCTTTTAAATTGGGACAGCATAAATATGTGAAAAAAAGTTTGGTCTCTGTATCTTACATGGTTCAAGAGAATGACATACTGTTAGTATCCTATTAACATTAGTGAGGAAAACAAGAAGTTGAATAGAGGCAACTAAATCCAGGAAAAGAAGAAGAAGATTATTCCTGAGGCTTCATGCTACGCAAGACACAGGAATAATAATAAGATATAGGAGGAAGATTGAAACTGGAGACTCTTGCTTCGCAAGCCCCAGTAATAATAACTGCTGACAGTGTGTTAGGTGAGATGTCTCCATTTCACCATGGTCCCACCTCAACATCTGCGCTCCCTAGGTAGAGTAATTGATTAGATTGTGTCCTCATCACAGAGAGCGAGGAGTGTGTGATGGAAAATAAAGATAGCATGAAGAATGTGGTTTGATACTGTCGTTTAGAGAAGAACGTATTTTTATGGCTTTGTTTAACAGAAGCTCCTCAAATAAATGGTACTGTTGTCGTGTATGTGTTGGCATGGTTGTGTTTGTCACTCCAGACAGGTTCATGAGTGTGGCAGCTGCACACTGGGATCGAGAGGGATCGACAGTGGTTTCCGTTGAAAATTATTAGGTAGAGGGTCTGAGATATAACGCAAGGAATGTCTCATGTGAAGCATCCGTGCTCCTCTCCTCAGATCACGTGTTGGTGCCTAATGACTGGAAAAAAATTGATGTTAACCTGGAAGAATGTCAGTAATGACCTTGGTGATTTGGGAGTCTGGTTGGATTATCCAGTACATAGCAAACTCCCTCCGTAGAAACCCATGAAATGCAGTGAGAGTACAAAGTTAGGTACTGGATTGTGTACTACATGTTTCCTTTTCAGTCAGAATTAATTTCACATGATTAAATATGGGTTTTAACTCCTTCCAAAAACCTTCCTTTTCTCTGAAATCTCCATCCGACAGGTAATGAATGAGAAAGTTGGTGTGAGATATTTCATTAAAAAATGTCAGTAGTCAGTTAAGGAAACAAAGCAAGGCCATTGGAAAGAGGCCTTGAACACATTTAATACCTCCATTTCTGAGTATCCAGAGCCTCCTTTCAAATGAACCATTGTGCTGTTTAAAAATACCAGATCAGATCTGCAAGAGAAGAGTGGTTTGAATAGGGTGGAGAGATATTTGGTTGGGTATGGTATCAAGCTAAGTGAATGCATGCAGCAGTTAAAGGACTTGGTTCCTCCAGTGTTCTGTTGAGCTCCTGAGATGTAGACTGAGAGGCATCAGCGCTAAGATTTGTTGAGGTTATTCTACAGGGTACCTGGCTCAAGTCACTGAAACTAAAAATAACTTGCAGGAAAGCGGCATCAGGAGGCATAAAGCACTGCTCTGTTGTGCTCAGTCCCTCCCAACCCCCCTTTATCTGGAGACGTCCTGCAGATAGAGGGATTTGTCCAACCTGTCTGACATCTATACATAGCATATTGTCTGTACCGGTTACCATTAACAGGCGTGACAGGAAGCATTTCAGATTGCCATAGGAAAGGAGCACATATTGCATTATAAAGAAGTGGTTAAGTATTGTCTCTTGTTGTTCTCATTTAAACTTTAAAGAGGAGACATTTTTCCTATACAGTTTAACAGAACAATGGCACTGGGGGCAAGTCAATAACATTGTTGTGGTGTATTCCGGGGCAGATTCCCATGGTGCAAAGGGTTTTTGTTTACAGTGGGCTGAGGCAAACAACACTGAATATGACTGTTTGGATTTACTGACGGGCGGGCAATTATTAAACTGATACGCATCCGAATTTGGGTGTTGAATTAAAAAGCAATTATTGGGGCTCCTGAATTGCACAGGGGTAAAGTCACTGAAGAACTGAATATTTGGTACAGGAGCACCCAACGTCCTGGGGCCTCATGTGGCGGTGCCAACTGTGGGTGGGGTAGGTGTCGGACAAGGGCTGCCTAATGAGGGGCCTGCCTCCAACACACAACAAGGTCTCACTAGAGAGGCAAGGCAACCCTATTTGATGCCCCTCCCATTTGCACCTCCTTCCACGGCAGCCCCGGGCCCTGTCTGTAGGCCCCAGTCAAAACTCAAACCTCTGATCGCAGTGACACAGCTGTTCTGTCTAACAGTCACTTAGACCACGGTGGGATTTGGGACCCCAACTGGAAAACACATATTGAAAAGCTAAGAAGTGAAGGAAATGTTGTAGCTCAAAAGTATGGGCCTTCAGTCAAAGTGTATTTGAGGGTTGCTGTGGTCAACCCTTTCTATTGCAGGTTCTCTGTATCTGTGTGTTTGTTCAGAAGTGGGCTGTATTTGTGTTTGTTCAGAAGTGGGCTGTATCTGTGTGTTTGTTCAGAAGTGGGC
>JACXGI010006273.1:0-10651 GCA_016801175.1 Esox masquinongy | reverse complement strand
TCCTTTCTCCGTTCCCCTTTCTCTTTCTTCACACGTCTCCCTCCCTCAGTCCCTCCCTCTCTGCCTAGAAACATCAGAGACGTGCTGTATGCTCCTGTGCCCAACAGGTTCCCCTCCCCACCATGACAGTCGGTTTCCCCTCTCTCTCTCTCACCCTCTCTCCTCTCTAACAACCCCCTCTGGGCTTTTTTGCGTTAACTCAAGTTAAGGCGGCGGGCAGACAAAGAAAGGGATGGTTAGATAGAAAGGGAAGAAAAGGAATGTGAGAAAACTAACTAGACAACCAGAGAGGTATTTAGCTGTGATCCTTTGTTACTTCTCTTTCTCAATGTTGAACTAAACAGCAATGTACATATCTATTAACTGCCGCTAACAGGTTTACAGATTAAAGTCATAGCGATGTTGTACTAGGCTCCAACACAGTACATTTGAAAGCTGATACCCTGTTTTAAACTCCACTTTCTCAGTTCATCCTTCCTCTCCGGGCCATACCTTATGTTCAGGGTGGATTCATCGCAGCTTGCTCCCTCGCTTTCAGGAAGACAGCAGATGTCCCATCAGAGCATGGCTGTGAGAGGAATTTGGAGGGATAGATAGAGAGGGCAGGGTATAGAAGTCTGTCTGTTCACTAAACTGTGCGTAGTTGGAGAGCGATCACCCCGACCTTAAACAACAGCTCATCGTAAGCTCAATAACGGCAATAATCAATCCAAACTATGAATGTCTCTCATGGTTTTATCACTGTTTTCCCTATGCAGTGGTGTTGGTTAGGAGCAAATTAGGTGTTTCTTATTGAGGTCAGCCAGAAGCTCTGGGGGTCAACTCTGTAAGCTTGAGTAGTACAACACTTTGGCTGTGTCTGATGCAAGTGAGTCAATGGGCGAGCAAGCTTTCTATTCTGTGAGTGTCTAATGCTACGAGACCTCCCAAGTCTCCCTCTCTCTCACTGTCACTCTGAATTACTTTGGCCTTTCAACCTAGACAGACGTGTCTCCATCCATCTGTCTCCTTGTCTGTCTTCTTCTGGGAGGAACGAGGAGGGATGCACCTGAGTGTTGCCAATGGTGCCCGCTTCAACTGGGCATCAGCTCTTTAGTCCCTTACCAGGGACTGGATGACGCTGACGGAGGTAGGGGGAGGGAGAGGAAAGGAGAGATACCGTTGGATGAAATCAGAGTCAGGAGGAGAGGGGGTGAGGGTGCGAGGGAGAGCGTCGGTGCCTTTGGGTTTAGCATCCATTCAGACACTAACACGTTCACACTTGCCTTTGAAGTATGGTTTGGCTGATAACAACCCGGGCACTGGCCTGGAGACCACCTGCAAACATCACCTAAACATCGGCTGGTGTGCTTCTGCTGTTACAGGCCTGTGTCAGATTTAGCACTTTAAACAACCAAATGTTCCACAACATTTGTCCACCCTGTGACCTCATCATCTGGCACAAGCAACCCGGGCACCATGGTGACAGATGTTGTAGTCAGCCTATCAGAAGCACTCCCCAGGAATGATGGCAACAGATGCCTTGGGAGGGCACAGAATAATGTGAAATGTTTAGATTGCAGAGCAGGGCCGGTGGCGGGACTCTGAGTCCGGCCTGACCATAACCTTTTGAAGGGCACGTTAGAGTGGAGTGGGTGTTTGAGCTGAACTTGAAGAGGAACTGTTAGTTCCACAATGGTGAGTGGTGGTATTGATCAACCGGCATTGTAGAATCCCCAAGCTTAGTTTAAATCTTAAATTTGGCAGCCTCCTGTAGAGGTGTGTATGAAACATTAACCATATGTTGCCGCTGCTTGATGAAAGTAGCCAACACAGCTGCCAGCAACTGAAAAATTTTGACACATGCATGCCTAGAGGTGGCCACGCAGTCAGCCAGTGAGCATGGATGAGATTCCCAAACACCAGAAATCCAAGTCTGAACCAATTCCATCACACAAGGGGCTGTTGTCAGCAAACGTCTGGTCCGTTTAGCGATCAAATGGGCAGCCCACTTCCACAATGAACACCCCCCCCTATAAAACCAATGGCTGGAATTTTTGGGCAACACCGAATAACACCATGTCATCTGCATCTGACAACCAGGCTCCTCTGACATTAACATGTTTGTACATGTTTATTGTTGCCTCACCTCAGTAGCCACCAGGTTGAACAGCCACCATTACATGGGCAACAGACTCAACTCATGTAAGATACAGCTCATGGTTTCCAGGGTACCATAATAAATTGTCTTGGTGAAACCTGTAGCCTCACCTTAACAGTAAAGGTGTGAATGCCCATCAGTGGTCAGCACCATTCAAAGCAGGTAGCTTCCCCTGCAGGCTGATGCCACTCCACACTTCTTTATCCGCAACGGACTTATATGGAGTAATTCCAAAGGAGGCGTGGTCAGCAGCACACTAACAGACAGTAATTATCATTCTAGTAGTTCTCTATTAGCAAGTTCTGTATTGTCAATCCCTTTAGTATGACTGTAGAGTGTCTACCTGTTTACCTTTTTCCATCCTCTTTGACCTTGAGTCTGGCTACCACGGAGTGACTGGTTGAATTGTATCAATCCAGTTAGTCAGGATTGTTGTTTCACCTCCACTGGGTAATCCTCATTTTGCGTCCTGATGTTTTGCAGGAAACCTCCTTCACAATGGCCAGTTCCCCTAATCCCCGGGAGGAGATACATTGACTTTCTTCTGCAGCAGGATTTTTCTGAGGGCTCTCTCTGGAGTTTGGAGTTTCCATTCATGTTGTGACAGCTGATGCCCATAATCTGCTAAATCTGGCCAAGTATCTCTGCCCGCCAGGTTAACTGGCACTGGCTCATGGGTACTACATTGTCGTTCATAGACTTGGCCACTGTGACAAGGCACATCTGTACCACTAAAACATCATCGGTCCTTTACTGCTTTAACAATGGCAGTTGTTACACCCACACAGGGGCTGTGGTGCCAGTCATTAGTACAGGTGTCTGGTGAAATGGTTGAGCATTTGCAAATCTACCTGACTTCCTCTCCCCTACAGTATTTATCTCAGGGGTCAGCAAAGACACCTGGAGTCTGGCAGACACAACCTAACCCTACATTTCCATTTCAGTTATTTAGTTATTTATCCTATTCCGCATGTGTGTCAGTCCTATGGCTCTGGACAGAAGTACTGAACAAGAATAGTGTTATTTCAGACTCAGAAACGTAGAGGACCTTCACCAGTATGTATTGTACTGAGGAGTACTTGACACTTTACCTGTCTTATTGTCTTCACAAAGTATCTGAATTTCCTTCATGGCTGGGTTTCTTCCTCACAATGTTAGCTAGCGTTTTGATAGCAGGATATCTTGATGTACTTTCTGTACATGCAGTCTGAGAGCTGGCAAAAACAATCTATTGGAATCCTCAGTTGATGTCTTATTTATGCAACACCACAAATTTCCTAACATGGTCAGTATTTTGGTGAATCCATTGAGGCTGTCGGCCAATCATCTTTCCGCTATCTCCTCGTGCCTCGGTAAATGAGAGCGATGACGCAGAAGCGATGCTTGCAACCAGGAGGTTATTTACAAGCTGCAACAGCACAAGGATCAAGGCCCCCTACACAATGTTCACACAGCCAGGACAGTGGTGGTGTGTGTGTGCATGTTTGAGTGTGTGTCTGTGTCTAGTTATTTTGCGGCGTGAGTGATGCTCACAGAGAGAAATAGAAATATGCCCCGGGGTCCCATTCATCCACATAATGAAACAAACAAGTGATTTTTTTTTCTGCTTTTGTTGGCCTTGATAATTCCTATGTTAGCGAATTGAAAAGACCTTGGCTGGGGGCAGTTTTGGGGCTATATTGATATATTTTTTTTATAAAGGAATAGCAGCCATCCCTCTGTGCTTGTATGCAGTAGGGTATCCAATAATACAATGGCACAATGGACACCACTTACTGACAGATTACTTTTCTTTTCAAACCCACCTCAGTTTCATAGCGCTGTTTGATAGCTTACATAACAGATGAAGATGGAAGGTGGAAGATTTTTCCAGAGGGTTGTCAGTGTAATATGATTCATCTCATCAGAAAAATAAATAAAATGTCTAGCTCCGTCTCTTATTTCTTTGTAAGCTTCATTGAGGGTACACTACACACGGAAACGACACGCACACCCGTTCTCAAATCACATCAACGGTATTTCTAGAATGGACATTCCCATTCATGTCAAACCATTTCCCTTTGTCCTGCTGTAGCCAGCAACCTGACCTGTTTGGTTTGTATTCTCAGCACTTTGATAAGCATGCTGTCGATGTTCAGTGCTCATTGTTCAGACAGAATGCTACCCCTTTTGGGCTGTTTAACAACAGAACTGCTGCTCTGGCATTTAGCACGCGTTGAATGACTGGTGGTCTGCAGCCTCCCTTCATTCTGCACACCTGTCCTACCCCAGAGCTACAGCCCTGACAATGTGTTGCAAAAAATATAATTGATTCTTCCAGTAGTCCCAGGTTTCTCATAAATCCCTGCTTGAAAGTTTCCTGCTCAGGAAGGGATAAGTATTAAATCCAAACTCTTCCAGCCAGGATATCAGGAACACCTGTGACCTTTTAAGTTTTTCTTTTTTAAGTTTTTCTTTTAAGCAATTTGGCAAAAATACACTATATGGCCAAAAGTACTGTATGTGGATACCCAACCATCACTCCGAAATGAGCTTGTTGAATATCCCATTCCAAAACCATGGGCATTAATATGGAGTTCAGGCACTGATGTTGGGCGAGAAGGCTTGGCTCGCAATCGCCATTCCAATTCTTCCCAAGGGTGTTCATTGGGTTGAGGTCAGGGTTCTGTGCAGGTCACTTGAGTTCCTCCACACCAACCTCATCAAACCATGTCTTTATGGACCACATGGGCACAGTCATGCTGGAACAGGAAAGGGCCTTTCCCAAACTGTTGCCACAAAGTTGGATGCCACCAAATTGTCTATAATACCTTTGTATCCTGTAGCATTAATGTGACCCTTCACTGGAACTAAGGGGCCTATCCCAAACCCTGAAACACAGCCCCAGACCATTATCCCTCCACCACCAAACTTTACAGTAGGCCGTATGCATTCCAGTAGGTAGCATTCTCCTGGCATCTGCCACACCCAGATTCATCCATCAGACTGACAGATAGTGAAGCGTGATTTATCACTACAGAGAACACATTTCCATTGCTCCAGAGTCGTGTGACGGCATGTTTTACACCTCTCCAGCCAACACTTGGCATTGTATATGTTGATGTGAGGCTTGCATGTAGCTGCTTGGCCATGGAAAGCCATTTTGTGAAGCTCCTGACACACAGTTCTTCTGCTGATCTAGCTTCTAGAAGCAGTTTGTGTCTGTGGTGAGTGATGCAACGGATGATACACTAGGCAAATTTTATGCGATATGCAAATACCCTGTGGCCCCACTCTCTGAGTTTGTGTGGTCTTCCACTTCATGACTGGGCTGTTGTTGCTCCTAAACGCTTCCACTTCACAATTATAGCACTTGCAGTTGACTGGGGCAGATCTAGTAGGGCAGAAATTTCACAAACTGACTTGCGGCAAAGGTGGCATCCTATGACAGTACCACATTTAAAATCACTGAGCTCTTCAGTACAACCCATTGTACTGCCAATGTTTGTCTATGGAGTTTTCAATAATTAGTAGTGGTGTCCCCATACTTTTGGCAGTATAGTGTGTTTATCTAGGCACATTACACTTAATGTCTGTTTGAGGACTTAGGAAGACACTGTTTCAGGTTTTCACATACAATTTTTTTGTGTGGGTAATGGTCAGTGTATTCACTAGGCCAACCCAACTTAGGATTGGTTGGGTTTGCTTTCCTCACAAGTGTCCTCGTTGAGTTTTTAGGGACAGCCTTTTCTTGGTAGAGGGACGGTGATGAGGATTCTACTTCCTAAATATTGAGCCAAACACTTATATTATTATTATTTTGAGCCCTTTTCCTAATCTATTAATTTTCTTGACTTTATCTCTAACTTCTATTGATTGATCTTTACTTTCCTTCAAATTCATTAGCTTGTTTAATGCGGACATACTCAGGTACTCATGTGTTTAATTTTTTATAATATCTAAGACCAAGGTCAATGATTGGCTGCTTACTAAACCTGAAAGAAGAGGGTCACACCCTGTATATTTAATTACATAACAGTGAACCTGAATAAAACAATTTTCATTGTGTATTGCTTTCCACATACTACGTAAATTTCCTGTTATCACACAAACATGAGCAATTTGAAGGTCATTCAGACTAAGTGCATTTAGTAAGCCATTCCTGGAGTCATGTTATGCCTAAAAGCTCAGTCCTGCCTGATTTCCATGCCCACAAGGACACAGAGCACCTAGTGTTTTCACTAAATGCGGTTTCTTTGTGATGGTGTTTTTTCTGTCAGTCACAGTGCTGTTGCATAACGCCAATTCAGTTTAATGAGACTCTAAGGCATCATTACTGTCATATCAGCTATGCTGCTGTTATAACAGGACTGACGTCAAACCCAGCCAAGCCTTACATACAGAACTGAAACACATTTACACACTGAGAAAGTAGAACCACCTGGGGTTCATCGTTATAAGTGCTATGTGGAAATCTTTGTTGTCTAGAAACATCTATAATTGGGTTTACCTCATCAGCCTTTATAACAGTAGATAACATAAATATACCTTATCACTGGGTCACGGCTAGGAAACCCCTCGGTTACAGGCCACATCAGGCCTGCAAGTCACATCTGGCTGGCTTGCAAATGAATATGTAATTTTGATTTGAATTCAGTTAGGATATCCAAAAGGTGTAATAATTATTCAAACTCAAGCTACGTTCAGAATGACTGCTGGGTCAGGGAAGATTGTATCCTGAGACTACTTCTAAATAACCATCTTAGTGATGGGAACAATAATTGCAACTAACATATAGGATTAGTTTAGAAAATAGAGTATTTTTAGAAAATGTTTATTTCTCTTTCTGATGCATAAAAAGTATCAACCAAGTAAGCAGGTGAAATAATTCAGAAAAGCATCCTGCAATAGGGTATGCTTGGAAATGGAAGGAATAATCAAATCGAAAGAACCCATTTTTACAAACATTATTCTTGGGTTACAAGCTTTAGGTAGATCCCTTTGCCTTACAATGAACCATTGTCTCCAAAAATATCAGAACAGGTCTTGGTAGAACCTTATGTCTCATATCGCTTTTTAAACCCTTTTTTTGAGAGTGCACATGACAGGTCTCATGTTCAGTTGCATTTACTTCTCAACAGCAAGAGATGTATGTCTCTTCTGAAAATGGGTTTAGTTGTTTCTATAAGTGAGCGTGGTGGAGCCTCGCATGCCCCTTTCCTTCTTGTCTAATCCCTCTGCTGGTTATAGTGATAAGCATGTTTAGACTTTCTTTTACACATTTCTATTGTTGTTTCTGCCACGTGATTCTCAGTCCCTGTGTAGTGGGATGCCTGTTTGGCACCGCTCTCCTCCTGGACCAAGCCACAGAACAGCAGGGGAGGAAAACCAAATGCCTGCTTTTCATTTGCTTTCCTCCCTCCCTTCCCTTTTCTCCTTCCGTTGTCCCCCTCCCCTCTTCTCCCTCTTTAAGCGTTTTGCTGCTAACAGATATAATCTATCCGTGGGAGCTGGTGGCTTTGTTTACATGCATCGCCATCTCGCTCCCCTGTGGTAGAGCTGAATGCCAGGGGGCCGCTGGTGGCTTAGCTTCTCTGGCCCTAGCCCATTGGCCGACTGAAAGCTATGATAAACTGTGCTGATGCAGACTGTAGCCAATCAGATCAGACCGTGCTACCAGTATGAAGTCAAAAGCTTTTAATCTTACTGCAGTTTCCTACCAGTCTTATTGGTTTTCACCCATAGTGCCTTGGGGGGTGGGGATGGACAGGTTCTGTGGACCTGTATATATTTAAGTAGTTGTCTGTGTGTGCATGTGTGTTGATGCGTGTGTGTTTATGGCTTATCTACAAGGTTGTAAATCCCAATGTCTATGTCAACTAGGCCACATGGTATAATGTATGAAAAGTTGTTCATGAACTAGGAATGGCCATCATACACTATCAGTATCTATCTACCATCTGTCAGCTGTCCTCTTTGACCCCGACACGCTGTTCTCCGCGCTGTCACTATTAGGTTGTGGGAGGATTATGGAAATGCCCTGTCGAGGTGTGTTTGTTTGTTGTTGTCAAAGCCAAAACATAGCTTTAAAGAAGTAGCCCAATATTTTGATGAAGTTCACGCACTCAGTACCATGAGGTTTGAAAGCTGATAATAATATGCTAATAATAAGACACAAATAATGGCCTCAGCTGTGGAGTAGCCTATTTTGTCCCAGGAGTGTGTCTTCGTGTAACGCTGTCCCTCTTAGGATATCAAGATTAGCCATGACTAAGCAATCAGGGAGTGGATGATTTCTCCTGCGGAGGTATGATGCAGTGAACCGGATGACGCAGGCTGCTGGTTGGTGGAGGTCTTCTGGTCTGGCAGACTGTATTTATACTGTCCCTGTTAGTCCCATCTGTGCCCTTCACTAATGCATGACTGAGCCAGGTTAGATCTGTGTTCATAGAGGGGGCCGGTGCTGTTCTCAACCAAGTGATCGCTGTGGTAATGGAGCCCAGTTGCCAGAGAGATGGTGTTCGGAGCTGACAACAGAGGGAGGAAAAACAGACCGGAATTAAATTGTTTTAATAAAACCTGTCTTCGTTGTTTTTTAATGCAGTAGAAATATCAATAGAAACAAACAGCTGTAACGTTATTTCTGTTATTGTATGGAGTGTTTTGCCTGGACACCAGCCAGGCATGGTTGTGGGCCCTGTGGAGATTGTTGTTGTTGTGCTGGATGGTTCCACTGATTACACCGTCATGATTAGTGGGTGATGTTTCAGTGGAAGGCACAAAGCAGCTGCAGTCTGTTTATATGTACACACACACACACACAAACACAAACACAAACATGCACATACAGCGCAAGTAGACCAACCAGTGAATCTGAGCTGAAGGAGGTCCCTCACCAGTGACGAGATAATTATTGTTTTCTTCCAAGGGATTCTGGGATAGACATCATATCACACGCAGGTTTTCTCTTCCTGTGTCTGCAGTCTTCCAGAACCTTGACTACAGCCGACATGCAAATTCTTTCACCCTCTCTCTGCCTCTCTCATTAGAACATGCATCACATGCTAAAAACAATAATGAAATGTTCAGTTTTCTCATTGTTTTTGTTTAAGATGGAACCGAGCTCTACTAGGGAGGTTGTTGCCATTTGCACTCTGCTGCTGTCGTAGCTTCAGCCTTTGTGTGTCGATGTCTCTGTCTATTGGTACCTCTGTGCCCTCCTTGAGTGTACTGTAGACCAGAGCCCCCAAAACAAAAGTGATTGACAGTGTTTCCGTGGAGATTGCATAGTTCCTTTCCTTGTAGAGGCTGTGTCATGTTTGCTGTTGTCTGTCCTGGGAACGGCTGGAGCTGGAAATATTGTCTCCATCAGCGTTTTTACTGGACCCGATTGGAGGAGTGAATGAAGACAGGAGGGAAACAATGAGTGCTTAGGAGGACCTTGTGTTCCTGCTTTGACACGCTGTGTCCACAGGAAAGACTGATGGGTTTATACAGTGGATATAAAAGGTCTACACACCCCTGTTAAAATGCCAGGTTCTTGTGATGTAAAAGAATGAGACAAAGATAAATCATGTCAGAACCTTTTCCACCTTTAATGTGACCTATAACGTCAACAATTCAATTGAAAAACAAACTGAAATCTTTGAGGGGGAAAAATAAAAAATAAAAAACTCACAATAACCTGTTTGCATAAGTGTGCACACCCTTAAACTAATACTTTGTTGAAGCACCTTTTGATTTTATTACAGCACTCAGTCTTTTTGGGTAGGAGTCTATTAGCATGGCACATCTTGACGTGGCAATATTTGCCCACTCCTCTTTGCAAAAGCGCTCCAAATCTGTCAGATTGCTAGGACATCTCCTGTGCACAGCCCTCTTCAGATCATCCCACAGATTTTCAATTGTATTCAGGTCTGGGCTCTGGCTGGGCCATTCCAAAACGTTAATCTTCTTCTGGTGAAGCCATGCTTTTATGGATTTGGATGTGTGCTTTGGGTCGTTGTCATGCTGAAAGGTGAACTTCCTCTTCATTTTCAGCTTTCTAACGGACGCCTGAAGGTTTTGTGCCAGAATTGCCTGGTATTTGGAACTGTTCATAATTCCCTCCACCCTGACTAAGGCCCCAGTTCCAACTGAAGAAAAACAGCCCAAAAGCATGATGCTGCCACCACCATGCTTCACTGTGGGTATGGTGTTCTTTGGGTGATGTGCAGTGTTGTTTTGGCACCAAACATATCTTTTGGAATTATGGCCAAGAAGTTCAACCTTGGTTTCATCAGACCATAACACATTTTCCCACGTGCTTTTGGGAGACTTATTTGTTTTTGTATACTTAAGCCGGGCTTGGATGTTTTTCTTTGTAAGAAAAGGCTTCCGTCTTGCCACCCAACCCCATATCCCATTCATATGAAGAATACGGGAGATTGTTGTCACATGTAGCACACAGCCAGTACTTGCCAGAAATTCCTGCAGTTCCTTTAATGTTGCTGTAGGCCTCTTGGAAGCCTCCCTGACCAGTTTTCTTCTCGT
>JACXGI010006272.1:30928-42822 GCA_016801175.1 Esox masquinongy | reverse complement strand
GTGTGTGTGTGTGTGTGTGTGTGTGTGTGTGTGTGTGTGTGTGTGTGTGTGTGTGTGAGATTACGTCAATATTACTGTGATAGCAGGCGCTGGCTGTGCAGATTGTGTGTGCGCGCGCCTGCATTTGTGTCTGTGTCAGGGTGTGTAATTGCGTCAATAATAATGTGACAGCAGGCACTGTGTGTGTGTTTGTGTTTGTGAATAAGTGAGTGAGTGCGAGGGAGGGAGATCTTCATCTATTAAACTTGGCTGCTAGGTTTCACTGCCTGATGCTTGTACAGAGATAGTGTGGAGCTGGCCAAGTCCATGCGAGTTTCCACACATTCTGTTTTTTCTCAGCACGCTTTACTACACTATCCTGTGTCTAAGTATAACACGTCTTCCGAGCTTCCATCTCATTATGCATTTGTGTGAAGTTGGGCGTGTGAGCAAATGCATCTAAGTGTGTTCTTTCACGCACATTAAATCAATGCTGTACATCATCGCATCCTCACATCAAGAGTCCTCAGCTGATGCCACTCAAATCAACTACTTCTGTTGGGAGTATTTTTAAATGTTTCCATAAAAGCCTGTTACTTCAAAGTTTTTTTTAAATACATTTCTTAATTTTTGTAGTTTTCTCATTATTTTTTCATGTCAGGGGTACGGTAAATGCGTGTTATTTTATATGAATCAGTGTATTATTTTTATCGACCCACCTTTTCTATCTTCGTCAATTTGCCATGTCTGTTTGTTTTTACGGCCCTGTCATGTTACAAAAACTTTCAGTTGATATGGTAGTTAAAGGTACTGGCAAGTAGAGGGTTTAACCCATCTCTTTCCCATCTGCTCGATATACATAGAATAATGAAGATATGTTCTTGAAAGTACTGTACAAAAAAGAAAAAAAAAAACAGACCTGTGCCCATCCGGATCCAATAGACCTGTTTGGTACCGAAAGTATAAAGAGGGACAAACTCGAGTGCAAACAGCGCCTCAGATTGGCTAAACAAGCAGTTTGGGCAAAATGTGTAGGCTACATGTAGTTTACATCCTTAAAGATAACCTAGCCTCACCAAGGACGGAGAAAGACCGGTTGGAGAAAGCATGGCGAGGTTGCCAAGTCTGCAACCCGTCTGTGGCCACACCACCCAAACCTCCACAGGAGGTCACCACAAAGACAGCACCACCTCCCCTCACGGCGGTTTGTTTCCTTTTGTTCATTACTCCCTCACACTTATTTTTCCTTTAATAAAACATCCACTTGGGCGCTTAACATGTCCTCTGTGTCCGTTCCCTGTCTCTCCCCATTACACTGTCAAATTGACCTGGCTAGCCAAAAGTAATACATAAGCTAGTCATGTTACAGATTTATGATCACCATTGCCCTCGTTAGTTACTATTATCGGGAAGAAGCTAACAAGAATGTGCATGTGAACTGTCACACTCAACAATGCTGTAGTCTGTATTCAAATGCCTTAATTACTTTGTCATTCGCAAGCATTCTACTCTAAGGAAACGTGAAAATGACGAGATCTATGGAATTACTTGTCAGGACCTTTGCATGGCCCATGGGGCTTCCTGGCCACTGGTCATCTAACAGCACGTGTAGGGCTCTAAGCTAGACTGTGGTGGACAGTGTGGCGCTAAGAAAGAGCGCCTACATGTTTTGAATTCTTTCCAAGAGTATTTATAATGAAAAGCAAATAGCTGAATAATAAAATACATTTGAAAATGCACGTGGGAAGTTCTTGAGGATGGCTTTCCCGGTGGCGATCTGGCTTGCGGTGGACCTAGGTTTGGCGCACTTATCTGAAAAAACGGGATGCGTGTTGTTGTGTACGTCTACTGGTCTTGGTGCAGTTACACCTAACATTCATGGACATTGCTTCTTCACTTCCTGACCCAAGGCACCACCTGCACCAGATTTGTCTGGTGTATTTTTCACAATTCACATGCGTGTCAGTTACTGCTCACAACATATGACCAAGCTGTGTGGTGAGCTGAAGGAATGAGCACCCTACGGATTGGAGTATGTGTTCACGTTCTACACTTGGATATGCCTCTGGCGGATTTGTACACCTGGATTTGGGCACTTACGTTACTTCCTTGTGGGTCCTCTCAAGCTCTGTCAGATTGGATGGGGAGCATCTATGGACTATGATGTTCAGGTCTTCGCACAGATGTTCAGTGTGGTTCACGTCTGGACTTAAGTTGGGCCACTCATTCACAGGGTTTTCCCAAAGCCACTCCTGCGTTGTCTTGGCTGTGTGCTTCAGGTCTATGTAATGCTGATAGATTAATCCCCCCCAATGTGAAGTCCTGTGCCCTCCAGATCTGTTTTTTCTTCAAGGACCTCTCGGTATTTTGCTCTGTTCATCCTTTCTGCCTGATTGATGGAGTGCTGCATTGTGTTTTTTCTTTCTGGCTGTGTTTCATATCTGCTGAGAAACTCTGAAGCTCTGTTAGAATGGCCACTGAGTTTTGGTCAACTGCCTATCCAAAGCCCTTATTATTCGGTTACTTAGTTTGGCCAGACAAACAGTTCTAGGAAGGGTCTTGGTGGTCCCAAACTTCTGTCATTCTACAACGAGTCCACTGTGTTACATTTTTTCTAACCTTTGTTGGATGTGTGCCTTGACACGGTTCTATCTTGGAGATCTAACACTTCCTTTAATTGCTTGGTTTTTGCTCTGATATGCACTGTGATGTGTGGGACCTTATACAGTATATCGACAGGTGTCTTTTTCTAAATCATGACCAATCAGTGAAATATATCACAGGTGGACTCCAGTCAGGTTCTAGAGGCATTGCAAGGATGATCAAAGGCAACATTACTAAAACCATGTTTTCACTTTGTCATTACATGGTGTTGTGTGTAGATTGATGGCATATATATATTAATATAATATAATATAGTAAAATATTTTTGTTATCAATTATAAATTAAGTCTACAACACAACGAAATGTGGAGCAATTGAAGAGGTCTAATACTTTCAGGCACTGTAGGTGGTAATATGCTGCAGTTTAAGGCGCAAATGGGCCAGCATTGCCCTTGGAGTGGGGAGGCATTGTCAGCAGGGATTTCCTGGACTGTGACTCCCTCAGGCTGTGACTCCCTCAGGCTGTGACTCCCTCAGGCTGCTCTGTCGCCTGAAGAGCTTTCTGCATTGTTAGGAGAGTTGTTGTGCCCTCATGTGTAACCCACATTTCTTCCTATAAAAAAAGAATGCAAAAAAAATATGAAATGACTATTGAAAGTTGGTGGTTGTCAGTTTGCAGCCTGTTATACTATATTAGCTGACAGGAGGCTTTGGGTGAGTTTTTCAAGTGTTTTATCAAAATAGTGTAATTATTTGTGTTCTATGTTCAGGTGTGGGTGTACTATGTACAGTGGATATAAAAAGTCTACACACCCCTGTTAAAATGCCAGGTTATTGTGATGTAAAAGAATGAGACAAGACAAAGATAAATCATGTCAGAACTTTTTCCAACTTTAATGTGACCTATAACGTGAACAATTCAATTGAAAAACAAACTGAAATCTTTGAGGGGGAAAAATTAAAAACTCGCAATAACCTGGTTGCATAAGTGTGCACACCCTTAAACTAATACTTTGTTGAAGCACCTCTTGATTTTATTACAGCACTCAGTCTTTGTGGGTAGGAGTCTATTAGCATGGCACATCTTGACGTGGCAATATTTGCCCACTCTTTGCAAAAGCGCTCCAAATCTGTCAGATTCTCCTGACTGATATCTTTCAACAACGAGATCCTTCTGATGCTTTGGAAACTCTCTGCGGACCATGGCCTTTGCTCTGAGATGCAACTAAGAAAATGTCAGGAAAATCCTACTAGAACAGCTGAACTTTATTTGTGATTAATCAGAGTCACTTTAAATGATGGCAGATGTGTAATGACTTCTATTTAACATGGGTTTGAATGTGATTGGTTAATTCTGAACACAGACACATCCCCAGTTATAAGAGGGTGTGCACACTTATGCAACCAGGTTATTGTAAGGTTTTTATTTTTCATTTTTCCCCCTTGAAGATTTCAGTTTGTTTTTCAAATGAATTGTTCACATTATAGGTCACATTAAGAGTGGAAAAAGTTCTGACATGATTTATCTTTGTCTCATTCTTTTACATCACAAAAACCTGGAATTTTAACAGGGCTGTATAGACTTTTTATATCCACTGTATATACAACAATATCATCGATACAGTGACACCAGTAATCTACTTTTATTAACGTTAACCGGGCCTAAGATAACCGCATTTACCGAGGGAACACCCTTCACCTGGTAAATGTGTTTCTATCTTAGCTTTGAATGTTGAATGTTTATTTTTTTCAGCCCTGCTGGTGGGTGGCCTCACAGGGCTGTATACAAGTGTTTCACTTGCTTTCTGGGACGCAAATATCTTCCTTTTGTGGCCCAAGTTGAGCATGAGTAAATGCCAGTTGTGATTTATTTAATTTGGAAAAAGGGGCGAAAAGTTTTGAGAACCACTGAACCTTTTACCTGAATATCTCTGACCTGAGTGTCTAGGGTAGCGACATATTATGTTCACGTGGGTGGTGGGTTTTCAGAGTCTGTTAGAGTTTATTGGAACTGCTAGCAAAGATGTCAGATTAAAAAAGATAGTCAGAGTCAAGCTAGCGAGTGGCAGTGAAAGATGTTCTAAACGGGGTACTGTTTCCAAAAGTGGACATTTTGTTGTACGCACACCCAGATGAATGTTAAGTCATGACCCACCCCCCCCCCCCCCATACTGTGGCCGTCAACATCTGGCCATCTGTCCCGTAGAGAATAATAGGGCCGTGACCACCTAAATAGCTGCGCAACTCTGTACTCAACAGTGCTCTATCCGTGCGTTTACATACGGTAGCATTGTACATACCGGAACTGTGAATCTGCTGTAAAGTCGTTATGCAGTATGCTGTGTACACTCAATGTACATTAATCACTGCTCATATCCCGTTATCGTAAATGCTCGCCGCTCATTGAATGTAAGCGTAGGTATCAACTTTGTGTTGCGTTTTTTTGTGCATATAAGCTGTGTCTTGCTAGTGCCACCAGTACACCATGTAGAGGTCTGGGCATGTGTAGGTGTAGTTAGCGAATGATGGCGATTCTGATGCTTGCGTAACATTGTGTGTGAGGGCTGTGTGGATGTGACAGAGGGGGAACTGACAGGTCTCAGCGTTCAGTCTTCCGTGTGGCCCGTCCGCATCCCAAAACTTCGCTGAAGTAGTGTAGCCATGGCAACGCGGAGCCGCGCTCTGAAATGCGGAGAGGTTTCTGAGAGTTTATTTGAAGTTTAAAAATAGGGAGTAATTAACATGGTTATTTGTGCTGCTCGCATATAGCTGTGTTGTTAGTCATTCATGTATACATTGATTTGATGGATGTCGAACTGCTGTGCTCTATAAGTAGAACGCAGAGCAATCTGCAGTGTAGCGAAGGGAGTTAAATGGCTCACATTTGATCAGGGGTTTGATCTGTCTGGATCTACTGAAGAAGCCTGGGGCTATTCCTTGGAGACACTGCTACTCTATGGGCTGTACTGATGGCTGTTTGAATCAAGATGATCAGTGTGGTGTCAACAGCTGCCCTTTGGGCAAGGAATGCTTTATTCCATGTCCTGTACTGAGGAAAAACACCGATTGAATTATTAGAGAAACTGATGATGCCAAACTGCTGCTCTCAGTGTCAGCATAAAGACCATGATACAATCTCAGCTCCAGCATAAAGACCATGATACTGTCTCAGCTCCAGCATAAAGACCATGATACAGTCTCACCTCCAGTATAAAGGCCATGATACAGTCTCAGCTCCAGCATAAAGGCCATGATACAGTCTCAGCTCCAGCATAAAGACCATGATACAGTCTCAGCTTGAGGTTTGGATCAGCTTGCTATCCTGGGTTTCAATACATTCAAAAGATCTGACCTGTTTAATTAAACAGGGTCAGAAACAGAATACACTATGAGGAACAGAAATCCGTTGCTTGCTAAAAATAGCGAGCTAGTTAAGCAGCACATTCAGCGCTGATTTATTCACACACACACACACACACAATCAAACTGAACTGCATTCAAACTGAGGACCAGAAATGTAGTACCGTCAAAACCCTTAAACCGTCTTAGGCCTAATGGGTGTCACGCTCCCATTTCACACACTGAATCTCTGTCTCTGCTTGTGGTGATTTTAAGTCCCCACCAGGAGGGTGGAACTGCTTGTGTGGACACATTCATACAGACTCACACACACACACACCCTCAAACCAGTTGACCCTTCTTTCCTTGTGCGTTTAGCTCCAGCTCACCAGAAGTGCTAGCCGCCTCGTTCAGTTAGCCTGCCCTCAGACTGTGTTCTTGCCAGGGGAAAGATCACCCCGAGCCCTCATGGGGAACAGACGCCAGCCATGTCCTTCACATGAACACCACTATCGAAATGTCAGGTGCCTGGAGGGTGGCACTTTATCCGCTGCCCTGTACTGCCGGGACAG
This sequence comes from Esox masquinongy, assembly GCA_016801175.1. NCBI lineage: Eukaryota > Metazoa > Chordata > Actinopteri > Esociformes > Esocidae > Esox > Esox masquinongy. The sequence continues at coordinate 36,328 of JACXGI010006272.1, read as the reverse complement.
CCTTACTCCTATCCTGCCCCACGGTGGAGCGGCACGCCAGACTCCCCATTAATGGGCCCACGGTCCCGGACAAATTAGAATGGAACGCCTGTCGTTGCCATTAGAACCACAATGAGAACACGGAGACAGATTTGTTTCCTGTCTGTCATCGCGGCCAGCTGTTGCCCCCCCCCTCCCCCCGCAGGGTGTCCCTAAGAATTCCTAGCCAAGACAAAAGGTCGAGGGTTGCCAAACGATTGGATTTTTAATTAACGGGCTGCCATCGTCTGAATATCAGGGGAATATATTACAGTGGCATGGGGATGACATAAGAGGCATGGTGAAGGTCTGGGAGATTCAAGGGGGATGCTACCTGTTGCCCTCTGGTTGGTTCTGACTGGGGCAAACATTGCCTCTTCTCAGCCAACGTCCAGCATGGCAAGGGCCAATGCAAAGTCACACTCTCAGTGCTGTACATGACTGTGTGCGTGTGCGCGAATGTGTGCGCGTGTGCGCGGCCTGTTGATGTGCCATGTGTTTTCTCTGTGTGACACACTTAATAACAGGCCGTCAGTGCGATCACACGCTGCTCTACGTATGCATAATGCATGAACAAGATTCATCTGCCTCTACTCTGAAATGCTTAAGAGGCACCAGGAACCCAGATTCTCCCCTCCCTGTCTCCTTCCTTCATCTTCTCCCTCCCATATTCATTCCTCCGTAATTTCTTTATTTCTTCCTCTCCTCACCCATGTTCCTCCCACCCCCCTTTTGTTTGGTTGCTCTGTGGACTGTATGATGCAGAATGATGCGGCTGCTTTGAAGTGCTAGCTTTCACCCTGGGGAGAAATGGGCCTGGTAATAGTGTTGCTGTCAGTCACCTGGCTCTGCTCTTCTATCTCAGCCCCTCTCGCAGCCACTCTCTCTTTGTCCTTCCTTCTTTCATTCCTTACCTTTCTTACCCTCCTGGTTTCCTGTGGTCTTAACTCTTGGTCGTGCCACTCGTTTTGAGGGTGAAGTGTATGACGGTAGCTCATAGGCTGGTTCCATTTGAACCCATCCTCTCAGAGACAAACATGCCCAGGTTCTGTCCCTGACAGACGTGCTGACTGCCTCGCCATGCTGCCTGTACCATCTGAGCCGATGCTCTCCAACATCCACACCCCCCTTGCACACTCTCCTTCTGGGTTTGCAGTGAGCGCTTTGGCATTCCCAGTGTCCTGGGTCGCATTGCAGCAGAGTGGGCTTCTGGTGTCTGGGCTGATCCTTCACCCAGGGGAGGTGGGACGCCATACTGTGTCCGCCTCAGCCATACCCTTCAATCAGGCTCCAGGAGATGTCTGGCATTGTTCTGTTCATATGCCATTAGAATACAAGACACTGCTGAGAACTTTCTGGAAAGTTTTCGAAACAAACTTGGTGTGTTAAATTGTTTGGGCATGCAGCGCTCTACCTTACTGCTCCTGTCAGCGTTCTGTCTGACCACCATTAAAAGTGGTGCATGGTCTGGCAGCCGGGACACATGCATTCCCAGCAGGCGCCCTGTGGGCCTCTCACTGCGTCTCACTGCATCCAAGTCAGCCCAGAGTTAGAGGACGCGTCTCATAAGTACATCGCCGCTATCTGTTTGGCTTGCCGTCGCTTGCCGGGGTCCCTCTCTGAATGGCAGGATGCTGCTAGGAGGCTAGCAGCGCTTGTCAGCTGGGATGTGTTGCCACACTGATTGGGATGGCTGTCACGTCAGGCTTAATGGGCTCTGACTGCTTACCCTCCTGTCTGAGCCTCCCGACAGCATGTGTCCCACAGCACCAGCTCAGAGGTTCAGGGACGCTTCGCCGCCTCCCGGCAGGGGGTCCAGAGCCCTTATTACGTAAACCTTGTTTGAGCGTCTACTTAACCACGGTTCTGACAGCTCTGTTTGCACACAGGCTTGACTGTACATGGTCCCACGCAGTCAGATGTAATCATGTTTTCTGTAAAGTAATACTCATCCCCTTCTCCACTGATTTAAACGTGTTTTCTGTGAAGTAATACTCATCCCCTTCTCCACTGATTTAATCACGTTTTCTGTAAAGTAATACTCATCCCCTTCTCCACTGATTAAATCACATTTTCTGTAAAGTAATACTCATTCCTTTCTCCACTGATTTAAACGTGTTTTCTGTCAAGTGATTCTCATCCCCTTCTTCACTGATTTAAACGTGTTTTCTGTAAAGTAATACTCATCCCCTTCACTGATTTAAACATGTTTTCTGTAAAGTAATATTCATCCCCTTCTTCACTGATTTACACGTTTTCTGTAAAATAATACTCATCACATGCCTATGCTGGATTACAATCTAGTTTAGCAATAACTGTTTTCCAGAGAATGGAAATGGGCAACACAGACCGTGACTAGAAGAGAGCGAGGCAATACAAATCTCTGCCCTGAATGTGGTAGAACGATCCCCAGCCCCAACCGGCCAGTTTGGAACCTTCCAACGGCCTGAAGGTCATCGGTTTTATCACTCCCTCCTAACCGAGGGAAATCTGACAAAAGGCAGCTGCAGCTTGTTGACCAGGTCTCAGGCAGGCCAGGAAAATGGGCTGCGACCCGTATAGTAAACACCGAAATGTGGTCTAACATGGAACTGGCCTCAGCAACTGGGCCAGTGAAATGAATGACACATTGAGAAGAAAGACTACAGAAATATGAATGAATAGAGTGGGCTTGGAACCTCTGACCCAGGAAATGATGCCGTCATTGACTTGAATGGGGACACCCGCATTATTCATCCTGTTCCGCAGAAATAGACAGTGTTGCATGTGGACCCCCAACCCCTTTTCCTACTCCTTTTCTCATTCTATTTCTCCCTTCGCAGGTGTTTGTGACCTCACCCCCTCCACTTCACTTCATCTTCTTATTTATGAAGCCTATTTGTCATGGCTTTTACGACACTGCTCCACAGATGAGATCCATTTCAATACACACGAAAAGAGGATAACTGGAGTGGAAGAGATGGGGGGGGACGTTGTTATTGCATAATTAACTTGTGACTGTACTCGGGTCGTAGCTCGGATTACTGTTCTTTCCAGACACCCGAGCCAGCACTCCTCGGGGCAGTGGTTGACTCGTATTTATTTAACGCAGCCTAAACGTTTGAGTTAAGCCTCATTTCCGGCCTTTATCTCTCTTATAACATATTGCTTGCGCACTGTTAGGATCAGCATCACCTTTCACCAGGGTTGACCTTTAACCTGCATGTGGGCGGGGGGGCTGTATAGATTACCTGTCTGAATGAATTGTACTGTAGCTCATTGAGGCAGGGCAATGTCGTATGATAATGTTGTGTGGGGCAGGGTGGTCTCCGAGGCGCTGGTGAATCTGGGTCACACTAGTACAGTATCTGGAGCGGTACCACCACCTGCTTCCCTCATTCAGTCACCCCCTGGATCACTTGGACTGAAACCAGCTCCAGGCGCCTGAATCAGCTGATGAAATAAAGTCCTGCAATAAGCAGCTTAAGAAAAACAGCCCTCTCTTCTGAAATGTAGAGCACACACGTGAACACTCAAGTGAGGGCGAGCGCGCACGCGCACACACCCGGTACACTGTGTACACATACCAAATATGCACATGTGCGCATAAACGCACACAAATCCATCCTCAGACATTCTGTCTCCTCTCCCTTTCATCTTTGTTGCTTTGTTGGAGTGCAGCGCGATGACAAGCTAGTGGCACGGAGCTGACACACCGAGGACTTTGCGCATCGGAGAAGTAACTTGTCTGAAGAGAGGAGGGCAGTGTTGAATGGAGGCCAGGCCTTACTCGCTGCCATTAGTTGACTAATAACCCCTTTAATTAGTAGTGACATGCGCCGTTAATTTAATCCCAGTCTTTACAACTGGCCCTGTCAACAAGTCTCCTGCGGACCAAGATTGATGTTGCCATGGTACTGCTCTTTGTTTAATTATTGGGCTACATAAATTAAGTTGGGGGGGTGAGAGAGAGGGCAATAGCAAATGTGTGCGCATGCTAGTATCTATGATATCGTTATAATCTAATATTATGTTCTTGCTCAAAGAAGGCAAAGCCACATTCCAGATATCCATGTCTTTCGCTGTAATGTGCAAATCTAAAAGCGTTAGTTCCAACCCGTAATGACCTGTGTGTCATCCCTCCCTTTCCTCTTTTCACACCTTGTTAAAACTCTGCTGGTTGTCGCGTGCCAGGTTGGCAACAGCCACTGTCTATCCCTCCGTCTTTCTGTCATCTGCCTATTCAAATGAATCTGTTGCTCTCTGAGCAGTTCTTAGGGGATTGGCAAGATGTATAGAATGCTACCAGCTAAGCACAGCCAATTAGCTGTAGTATTAGCTGGGTCACAACGAGGCAAAACAAAAGCCATATCACAGCAGTGTGTCTCAATCCGGTCATAAGCTGGACACTCCTGCTGCACCTATTTGTTATTCCAGTGTGACTTTGGGGCAACACTTCACTTAAAACCTGTAAGTGCTGTTGTGATGTCTTCTAGTCTTTACTAGAGTCCTGTATTCCTACTGTCAACCTGTTGTTAAGGGTCATCAGCATAATGGAGTGTGTTGGGTACAGTAAGTTATTCCCCTGCTGGGTGTCTCATTCACAAGCACGATGATGACCCGTGGCCAGTCCTGTGGAGTTACTCCAGCTTCTCTGTCCAGTCTGACCCTGAACAGGGTGGCAGAGAGGGGTTTGGCTGACTGAGGCGTCGCTGATGACTACTGTTTAAACCTTGGCCTGCAGTCTGTCTGCTTTTAGAGGCTAGAAATCAACCAGATCTCAGACCAGGCGCTTATTAGAACCAACTCTGCTGTGATTGGTTGTTAGTTCCAAATGGCGCTTTATTCCCTGTAGTGCACGTGCACGTCTCCAGACGCCTTGGTGCGCAATGGAAAGCAGTAGGTGTCGCCTGGGAAGCATGCCGATGATTTGTCTGTAATATTGGGTGTTCCGCTGGAGGAAATCTTTATTAAATGAATGTCCTAAATGTATAGAGAATTGGAAAGTTTTTTTTTTCATCCTGAAAGATCAGCTTTGATTGAATAAGGACAACTACTGGTAAGGGAGTGGAAGTGAAAGAGAGATCAAACGAGCACAGACAAGCAAGCAGTTGAGTCTGGGAAAGAACATGCGGTCAGCAGTGGCCTTCCACTTCGCTTTAACTCCATTACACACAATAGTGTCATTTACTCTGCTGTGTTTGTTTTGACTTGGGCGCCTCTCTAACTCACAAAGGCTGGCCTGCGCGTTTGTCTCTCCTCTATGGTACACGAGTGAATGAGAGGGAAAATGAGAATGACAGTATATTTTCTTTCTTATTCTCTAGCGCTGTGTCTCTCTGTCTCCCACTCACTCTCTCTCTCTCACACACACACACACACACACACACACACACACACACA